>JAEIGQ010000297.1:0-262832 GCA_018904275.1 Lordiphosa clarofinis | reverse complement strand
GTGATATAAATAGGAATCGTAGTTTCACAACGTTACGCTAAAAGTTCTTTCTTTATCTTTTTTTTACTTTTTTGAACTTAGTTCGATGTATTAATAGTCTCCTCTCCTATCTCCTGCAAGCCGTAGATATACCTGAGTCGGTAACCAGACTAATCTAAGTATAATCGCATATTCCCAAATAAAGACTGCAACTGTGGTAACAAGAGAAATATTAATATATCATAGCTTTATATTCTTTCGTTGCTATATAATAGATTTTTATAAGTCCGTAATCCAAATTGACGAATTGCGATCGTATTTCTAGTAGCCTCAGAAGTTGTGGTGATAGCTAATCAACTAAAGTATATGACACACTAAATTATAATACTGGATGGTTTACAGAGCTTGCCTTGGGGATATAATCCTTTAAACCCTGTCAGGTCCCACGTGTTAGGAGCCAATTATGTGTGGTTTTTTATTTATTTTTTTTTTCTGGATATTATTGACAGGTACTAGAGTTAAAGAAAACGTCTAAGTATATCACTCTATGGCGGAATTTCAGTGTGCCTCTCTAGCTTTGCTCTTAGCTAACTCACCGGATTGTCGGGGTTCTTCCTACTCTTCCTATCATGTACCATACACACACATTTATAATGATTTTTGGGTGCACTTTTCTGTAATGTCGGAAGGGACCACAAATCAAATTAAGCTCATAAAAAAGTCTTCTTATTAATGCACCGATACACAGTCACTAAAGAGTCTATCAGACATAGGGAATTAAGATATTTATTATTTTCCTTTACTTGACCCACCCTACCTAGGTAATACAACCAAAGTTGCATTAGCCCCTTGTAAAATTTGGAGCCGTCTTCATATTACCTCTCATCTTCTCAGGCTCTACTCAGGACGTAATTAGATTCACTTAGAACATGTTTTTAAATTCAACAAAATTGGTTTAATAATTCAATATAAAAATTCTTCATTTTTGAGACTATGCTTTCGTGAGCAATAATATTATAGAATATGGATATATGTTTGAGATAGAACTATAACTAGATGTATATGTTCGTTTGGATATGTGTGGGTGTCTTAACAATTAAGGTTTATAAAAAGTGAAAGAGACTGATATTGGTAAGAGGTTTGTAAACCTCGCATTTGGAAGCCATATAAAAAAAAAGATTGACATGTAATACCATTTCAAAATAATACCTTTTTACATTTGTTTACAACCCGTTACTCACTCCGTTATCCTTGAGCTCAATGAGGAGTTGCTGTAGGGACCAAAAATAGTTATAAGTATATACATGCCAACAACAAAATTAAGATTAAAACTGGAGAATTTTCATTCATATCTTACCAACACAAGTCCGGACAATGCTTAACAAATAAATTTCTGATGCCTAAACATCTCTAATTATTCTGATATATATTCAAAGAAAAAACTAACATCAACTTCATTCTGCATACTTTTTAAAAAAAACTAAACTTCCCTCATTCGTTGAGTATAACTAAACCCAGTTTGAAAAGCACTGCTATTAATAGGTTTTGGGACAATGACGATTAGCAGAGACAAGAGAGCATGGTTGTCCAGTGCATTATCCTTGAACTTGAAATTTGAACATCAGCTGTTGAGCTCTCGCAAAATGTGCTACTACACTTTAAATAGAGGCCTTACCGACTTCAGATGCAGCTGGTACATTCGAGTTCCAAAATATGAGTGACTTCGGAATTTAAGCTTGGCGGACGGCAAAAGTTAACACACATGCTGATGGCTTTGTAGCACTTCAAACAAAAACTATGACTCCGAATTAATAACTTTGGGTGGCGCTTTCCATATTTTGCTCTATCGCGTGAGGTTCGACGTGTTAGCTGCATGATGTACTCGATCTCTTTTTGCTGGCGGTCTTCCTTCTTTCTTTTTCTGGTTTGAGGTTAGGTTTAAGAGTTAGGGGTAAGAGTTAGAGGTCTAGCCGCAGAAGAAACAAAATATAGTCTTCTTTCTTTCCTACGGCCGGAACCAGAAGAGGAAGGGTTATTTGTATTCCAGATATGTCTTTCCAGATTTCGGTACTATATAAAAAATATAAAAAAATTACCATTGCGCAATTTTCCGTTTCACCAATCCTTTCGTACCTTTTATTTTAATTTTCACTTTGAAATTCACTAGGAGCGTAAATTCCAGCCAGAACCAGGACACTACTGTGTATCTTTGTTAATTCGGCTATTTTGTTCTCCCGAAGCCAAGGTTAGCAAAAAAAATATATTTAATGTATTTCAATACGCAAAAAGAATCTGCACACCTGTACTCGTTGCGGACTCAATAGAACTGATTTGTGGGAGATCGCGTCTGGTTAAGTAACCCATCACGCAATGCACAGAAAAGCTTACGCTTACGCATGCGTATGGTCTCCTTCCTTCTTCGCAGCTAGACATAACCATTGCGTGGGTGGCATCAGCACTAACTGCGTTATGGCATGATCTGAGTCCAAAACCACGTTGCTTTGGTGAAAGCTCACCCTCAGAAGGCTATCTGCACTTGGTTGAGAGGTCTAAGAATAGCTTTGTTTGCGCTATATAGACTCCTACTACTATTTTAAAAAAGGTTATATCTTAGTAGTAGAACTCAAACTGCTTTTGTTAATTCAAAATGGCCACTACACATATAACCCCGACGTCACTGCCAAGGGGCACACGAGTTGGTTATGACCGCGATGTTTACTGGCGTGTACTTTTTGTAGGCAATTTTGTTCTCTTTATTAACGGATCCTTTTATAAATATGTTAAACGACTCCGTTTTAGATATATAATTAAATGTCGAAGGTTTGGTCTTAATAAAAAAAATGTTTTATTTATTAATTACAAAAGCAACTTTGTAGAATTACAATCCTATAATTAAGATGTGTCGCGGTTGCGAATGTGGCCGTAATCTTATAATTTAGATGTGTCGCGGATGCGGTACGTGGTAAAACTCAATGTGTGGTTCAGTCGTTGGTGCTTAGCAAACCTCGGTTCATTGAAGATTTTTGAAGATCAAAAAGCTTTAGGGTAAAATAAAGCTTTTTTTCTTTTCTCATTTCATAATTTGAGAGTGGATTTTATGAGCCGAAGAGGCTGAGCTGCCTAAGCGTTTTGTTCTTCGTGGGAATACGATTGCGGCGGATGTTTATGTCTGTGATTAATGTTTATGTCTGTACGTGACTAATCGCCAAAGTTGTTATTGTCATCAAAGTTGGGGGCTAGGATTCTTTTACAGATTTTTTATGTGTGTAGGATCGGTTTTCGATTTTATTTATTAGCGATCGGGCTTCGATATTATATGTGTGATCGTGTTGTGTTTTCAGGTGGGTATGTTTAATAGCTAGTGGGGTTGATTATGAAAATGTGTGGGATCTTACATTGGATCTTTGTGTAGTGGATATGTGACTTCCCCATCCCCTTTGAATTTAGCTTGTCCTCAAGCAGTAATTTTAGGATATAATATTGGATTCGATACATTTTCAATATCTGGTGTAATTGGTGTTGACAAATTTTCGATTGGTGATTGTTCTTTTTGATTTTTTTATTTTACAATAATTCTGTGTGGGATTGTCTTATATTTAAAGATAAGATACAATAATATTGTGATAAAAATATGATAAGTGTGGTTAGCGTAATTATGTGAGATACATTATTATTTTTGTAGTTCTTGAATTTATTTCTTTTGCTTGAATATAGGATAGTGGGTCTAATTTTTTTACATTATTGTTAGCATAAATTGTTTGTGTATAGTCTAATAGTCTAATAGTGTGTTTGTAAGTAAAATATCTTCAAGTTGAATTGAACAATTGGCTTTATAATGTTGTTTCCTTCGATTATTTTTACCGCTCATGTAATTTTGATTTAATATTATTGTTTGGGAGGGTTCCACATATAATGTTTACGTTGGGCTCTACATAATTTACTTCGAGATTTTTGTGTGAGTTTTTTGTGTTTCTGCATTCTGTGCAAACTTGATTTAGTATTCCGTATTACATTTGCTTATGATTAAGTCTTTTGAATTAGCCGTGTAGGTTTGATTGTGTTGAACAGGAAATATTTATCATGAATTGTTTCTGTTAAAATATTGTAATTATTGTCTGGGAATGGTAAAATAATCCAAATTTCATTTTACTGGTTTTTAACCAAGTTGAGGTTTTCTTGCTTAAGTTTCTCTGAATTAATATGGTTAACGAATCGTGTTTTAGTTTGGGGTTAAATATACCAAGTCTAGTTGGTTGCATTCTATGTCTTCTATGTATTCTGTAAATTGTTGTGAGAATGGCCAGTCTTTGATCGTTCTCGTAAATTATATTCATTTGATCTATACCATGGTTGATTACGTCAATAACATGATTTAAATCGTTTTCTTGTATACTGTTTTTCTGAAAAATTATTTATTTTGAGTTCCAAATCTTCTTTATCTTCTTGGTCTAGAGTGCCAAATAGGTATTTGTAAGTTGTTCTATAAAATTGATAAGTCCTCTTTTGCTCGTTTAGCAATTCTAATGCCGTTCATTTCTCTTTCAAGTTTTTCTGTTAAGTATTTTATTTGTGGAAGTTCTTTAAATTCTTCGGTTTGATGTAAAAGGTTTTCAAGGGTTTTGTTCAGTTTTTGTTATGTCAACTGCAGATGAATGGTATTCAGTAGTTTACTAGAGGTCTATTTCTCCTGTTTTAAAAATTAATGTCATTCTTTGCTTGAACGGGATTCACTTCTAGGCTTTGGCATTTTGCCTTTTAACAAAAACATACTATTAAATATTTAAATTAATAAATAAAATATTTATTTCGCCTGTCTTTTGAAAGGATTAGTAGTTTTAGTGCTTTACCAGGTGTGATTGACGGTATCTGGTGTCAATTTCATATTCGTTTCTTTTTGCGTCGTAAGACGCGATTTGAGACCAAAGTGTCGCTAACAGATGGAGTCTTGGGATCGAATTTGTGCTGAGTGGGGCTACTCGAGCCTTTTACACAATTTTTTTGGTGGTGAAAATCGCACTTAAAATCTAGCTTTTTTTCAAAAAATTGATAAATTTAGTGAGATTTGCAGACAAAAGCCTTTATAACGCCAGTCGAGAACCGGACTGAAATAGTGTATGAACGAATGTTAGGGCGTTCAATTGTACCTTAAGAACATTTCCTTTTTCATAATGAAAGACACGAAACTGAAGATATACCACTTTTTTCCGAGGTATTTTTTTCCCCAATCGAAAACATCTTTTCCGCGATTTCTCGAAAACGGACCCATAAAAAAATTTGCGAGGTGAATTTTTGGACTCAGCAAATGGACTTACACTACGGAAGTGACTGCCAGATGGTCGGGATCGGAAATGCTCTAAACTGGTGTAATCAAAACACAGCTGAAGGTATATAGCTCTTAGTAGAACAAATATGGTTCGAGGAATATTTAAACTCGTCATTTTCCGGATTCCATCTCAGTGTTTGTAACTCGTCAAATTATGGATAGCTATATGTTAATAGCCCGGTGATTGGTTGCCCTTTGGCTAACCCAAACCGCCATGCTCTGAGACTTTTCACCTGTGCTCGGGACTTAAAACTCTTATAACGGGTTCGCTCCAGTAAGGGTATCATCTACATAAAAAAACTTTTGACCTGCAACCGCAACAGGGGGTGAACAACTTCGAATATATCTCTCCAGTTCTACGAGACAACGAATAGCCAAATGGGGAGGCGGTACCGTACGTTACGGTATTCCAAACGATATGTCTTTAACTCTTCAGTCGGACCCCTTTCTCCAAGTAATTAACTATGATTACCTCTTCAGCGACGTTTACCTGCCGATACATTTTAGAAATGACGGCCTGTTAAAAACATATTTATGCAATCGAAATTTTGCGAGGATCGAATAAAGTTCCCTCTGAAAGTGGGCCCACCATTAAAGTTTCGTTCAGAGATATTGGAGTTGATGTCTTACTTGACGCATCAAAAACTACCCGCAACTGGGTGGTGCTACTATCAGGACGAAGGACACTGATGTGGGATATAATAATGCAGTCCTCGAGGAATAGAAGATACCAATGCCATATGGCCGAGGTCTCGATATTCTTGCATAAAATCGTTATACATTTTCGCATTATGTCATCTTTTGACAATCGCCGCTCCAATGCCAAAAATCGACGTTTGGCTGTCTCAAAGGACAGTCCTAGTACCTTTAGTTTATTTTGAACGGCAATTTAACCTAAATCTCCCAGACTCCACCCTTCGTACTGTTTGCTTGAAGATGAGTTCATTCATGCTGTTCAGCTGAATATACAGCCTTCGACTTGTCTGGAATTTGTTCCAATTCCCATATTGTCAAAGAGAACTCTTGTCGCTATCAATCAAACATTGCATCCTTAGACTTCAGGTGATGTGCCCTGAGAGTATTTTCCGGAAACTACCAGCCCAGCAAAGTTTTCTGTATTGTTGGGTGTCTCAGTTTGTTGAAAAACATAAATCCATTTCTGTTTTCCAAGAAAAAAATATTTCTTCTGTCTTGAATTTCATGAGAATTGATCAGCTCTGTTAGGTCACTGTATGCTAACAGAAGCTGATGCAATATTAGATTTCTGCGAATGCAAAAACACAATGTTCTTACACGTACAGCACACATATGTAAGTAGTAAGCAGTATACTGATCGTTAAGTAGGCACGTGTGTGTGTGATCTGAAGTAGCTTGAGCACATGCGCTTGCTGTCATTATGTTATTCAAGCTTTCATTCTGTTTTTGTGAAGTTGAAGTGACAAGTCAGAGGCTTAATATAAATAAAGAGAAAAGTTGAATATATCTCAAAATAACTGTGCATATTTCTTGGAACATTTTGGAGGCTTCTGCAGTTGTGGACTGTGTCGATGGACACTGAATTTTCAATAGGTTATGGGCCCAGTCCTCGCCTAATAACTGCGGTTAAGTATATTTTTATTTATTTATTTATTTATTTATTTAGTCGACAAAAAAGGCTGTCAACTCAATTACACATCTATATATGGGACATTCCATATCAACTCAGCACCCAACATTTTCTATTTCAAAAAATTTTAATGGCTATTATTTTTGAAGTACTATACATAGATGAAAATACCCCAAATATTTTTCCCCTACCCTCAATAGTTCTTAAGATAAACCAGGTACAAACGAAATTTTAAAAAAATCACAACTTTTGAACGGTGTATCGGTTTAGTCGAACTAAAGACGGTCTTTTGTTATTTTCTCGTGAACTTTTCGATAAAAATGTGAGACTTCAACCAATGCGATCGGAAGTATTTTTTTCCTTTAAAAAAATCAGTATTTTGTACTTTTCTCCGCGAGGGCCAATCTGTATTTGATCCGAATATTTTTTCTCAGAAAGAGCATATTTTTATGTACATTTCACAATTTATTTCAAGATGGAAGACAGCCTGAGAGCGCGGAAATAATTTTTTTAGTAGATTTTTTTTGGTTTGACTGTTATTTCAAATATTATGACCTAAAAATAAAAAAATTAATCAAATTTCTGTTAAATTTTAAAGCAGGTCATTCATTATCAAGTGAAACTGTGGAAAAAGTACTCAGCTTTTACCTAGAAAACAGTCGATTAATTCCAGGGTTTAGAGACACAGTAGCTGTTAAAATTAACGAAGAAAGAGGGTCCTGGCGTTCAATCACTATCACTTGAACCAAAAAAAGCTCCTGTCAGTGCTGCGATTGAGACCGTGCAATATCAATGTGTCAGAGCACGGACAAATGCACCTTTCAAACTCTAATGATCAACGTTTATTCTTATTTGGCTTGCTAAGATGTGATTTTTTTACTGAAAAACTAGCAAAAAATACTCTCAAACAGAGTATGTTTACTTAATTGTGAATATAGCGTTTATTTTTCATCCGATGACCAGAGCAAAAAATGCTCGTTAAAGATTACCCAATCCTGTCAATATATCTTATACCTGAGCAATTTTAATGGTAAGATTGAAAAAAACTCAATAAAAGTCAACAAAAAAAATTAAAATTATCAAAAATTTTTCAAAAATCCAACTTTGAAGTGCCATAACTTCGTCATTTATAGTTGGTTTACAACAACTGTCGTTTTTAAATAATTTTATTATCTTTTATTTTGTTCCAGTTTATACATATCGGTCAACTAAAATCAGAGAAAATGGCATTTTAGTAGACCTACCTTTTCAAAACACTAAAATTGAAAATTTCGCGATATTTGAATTCAGCGCAGATTTGAATTCAGCGTGAAATTTTACATTAGAATCAGTTACTAAAAGTGCGGGATACAAAAACTTTCAAATTTTGTGACATAGTGTAATTAGTTTATAAAGAAAAGAAACACCTAATACTGTTCTACGGTTAGCTAACGAAGGAAGGTCAATAAGCAAAGAGTCTGTTAGAGTACGATGGCAGACGAAGGTTAGGGTCCCCAATTTAAGCCACGTAGGGGCAAAAAGCAAGAATTGCTTCTGAACTGATTCAATACTATCTATATGATTTTTATACTGCGGAGACCAGACGGACGAGCTGTATTCAAGTACAGGACAGTTTAGAGCGGTGTATAAAAGCTTTGTGGTATATGGATCATTGAACTCTTTCGACCAACGTTTAATGAATCGAGTACACCATTTGCTCTATTAACAATAGAGAGATATGAGGATTGAAACTCAATTTCGGGTCAAAAGAATTCCAAGATCAACAACTGTGAAATTCGTTCCAAGGGTTCATTTCCAATCGTATAGGTAGCCTACGAAGGCTTGCAACGATGGAAAGTCATGAACTCACTTGGAGCAATTAAGGTGTAATTGATTAATCAGACACCAGGACTGCAAGGAGTTTAAGTCATCTTGCAATCTGATGGAGTGCATCGGGTCGTTGAAAGATAAAATAAGTTTTACGTCATCGGCGTACATAAGTATCCGAGAATTCGAAATTATTGTTGGAAGATCATTAATAAATAGAGTAAACGGGCGTAAGTTAAAGTCGGCTCTAACCGACTTCGATATACCCGTTACTCATGACCCTGCGGTCCTTAGGGTGACCGTGCAAAAAGTATGCAACATTTTTTATGGTGGGGGGGTAGCGGGGGGCTTGTATCACTTTTTGCTCATAACTTGAGAACCGTTCATCCGATCTTGATCATTTCTTCGATTCACTTTGCTAATTACTATCTTTAGAAAGTACGAATCGTCTATCTTCAAAACTGTAGGCGATATAACGTTTTTTTTTAAATTGCGGGGGCGGGAGGGGGCGTAGCCAAAATTTGAAATAAACGATCTGCGTGCAGATAAAAAGATTTGTCCCATACATGTCAAACCTCTATCTCTTACCATCTCTGAGATCTAGGTGTTCATACAGACGGACGGACGGACGGACAGACGGACAGACGGACATGGCTATATCGACTCGGCTGTTGATGCTGATCAAGAATATATATACTTTATATGGTCGGAGATGATTCCTTCTGCCTGTTACATACATTTGCACGACTTTAGTATACCCTTTTTACTCTACGAGTAACGGGTATAAAAACAATGGGCCGAGGTGACTGCCTTGTGGCACACCTGAAGTGACAAAGACAGGCTTTGACGTACTAGAGCGTAGCAGAACTTTTTGAGTTCTATCTTTTAAATACGACGAAACCCAAAGTAGAAAAGGGGATGGAAATCCTAATCGATCAAGTTTAACGAGAAGATCATGGTTCACAGAATCAAATGCTTTACTGAAGTCGGTGTAGATGACATCAGTTTGTTTTTGTAAAAGGAAACCGTCGTGTACCATTGAGGTAAATTCAATTAAATTGGTCGCAGTTGACCGACGCTTTGTAAATCCATGCTGGAAAGGTGATAAAATCGATTTACAATAGTGCTGTAGGGAAGAGGTTATGATCTGTTCAAATAATTTTGGAATAGCGGATAGTTTAGCTATGCCCCTATAATTGGATATATCAGACTTCCACCTTTTTTATGAAGAGGAATAATATAAGATTCCTTCAAGGATTTGGAAAAATACCAGACTTTAACGATAGATTAAAAGTTTAAGCAATGGATTGCACAAAGAAATTCAACACTCTTTGAGCACACAACTAGGAATGTTGTCAGGCCCAGGGGAGTATGAAGGTTTTAGTGATTTTAAATGAGAAAAGTAAAGAGCTTTCGAAATCGAGGGAGCAGTTATAGAGTTAGAAGAAGAAATGTTATAAGGATAAGAAGCATTGGTAAAGCGCGTAGAGGAGTAAGTAGATTGAAGAAGTCGGCGAACAGGTCAACGGCTGTGGAGTCATCGTTAGCCTTTTGTTCCTGAAAAAGGAAAGGTAAAGAAGAAGACCTACGTTTAGAATTTACAAAGCTGTAGAATTGCTTAGGATCCTCTGCGAGTTGAATTTTTGCATCGCACAAGATATTTCCTATAGCACTAGGAATTAAAAGTGTAAAGTTCGATTTTGCAATTGAGTATTTAGAAAAGTCAACGGCAGAAACTAGAACTTTTATACTTTTGAAGCATCTAGACTTAATATTTTTAAATTAGAAAGTCTAGGACAATACCAAGGAGAATTAATGGACGCGGGAGAGGGAGCGCTATTAGGAACACAGATATCTAAAGAAATTAATGGAACAATAGAAAAAACTAAAAGCAAAGTCTAAATTAACTGAATTGCAAAGGAGTCCAGTCTGTTGTACAAATAAGTTGATTTAATAACGTAAAGTTCCTTTACGAAAACATCGACGAGGCTTATTGGAAATATTAACTGTCGAAGAGGTACGTCCAATAGCTGAAATAGAGATTTCAAGCGTAGGATGGTAAATATCTTCGGGCAGTGGGGCAGAACCTAGAGACGACAGCATTCGCGCTGTCAGAGACGAAAACGAGATCCAACAATTTATTTAAACTGTTTGGTTGCGTTAATTTGTAAAAACGACATGTCCAACAGACCATCTAAAAAGTCATGATGTGCTGAAGGTACAAGATAAGTTGACCCAATTAAAATTAGACCAAGTGATGTTTGGTAGGTTAAAATCACCAACGACAACCATTGAGTCCATGTCTCTTAATTGGGTAAAAACATCTATAATACAAGCTATATGTTGCATATAAACTTGACTATCAGAAGATGGAGGGACATACGAGCAGGTAATAAATAAAGCGAATGTTTGAAAAGTTACCTTTACGGCAACAAATTCAACATCCCTAGGCACATTAACATTGATCAGCTCAGATCGCAGGCTGGATTTAACTGCAATCAGTACTCCTCCACCTCTACGAACTGGCCGATCATGCCGGTAGATAAAAAATCATTGGACAATATTTCAGAATCAGAGATGGTTTGATTTAACCAAGTCTCTGAAAATGCAATAATGTCAAATTCAAATGAAGCACTATTCAAGAACAAAGTAGAAAGTTTGGATAACAAACCCCTAACATTCTGATAGGCTATAATAGGACTAAGAGTTGTGTCTAGTTTTTTGAAATCTTACTAGAGTTGGTCCCTGGCTGAGGATAAGTTAAAAGCAGACAAACTGACAGGATTCAGCCTATTTCGATTTCTTTGCTTAAACTCATGAACAATCATATCTGGCAGCCAAAATTCTGGGTCACATATGATTGAAAATGCTTCCGCTGGAACACTTGTGCTAAAGGGAAGCTTCATCACGAGGTTGGGCAAAGCTAAACTTGTAATAGAAACACTTGCTGAGGATTTGCTCGCAATATAAGCAGCAATATTCTCGTAAGTAGTTTCAGGTGACAACCTAGACACAAAACTTCCTTACGTGGTGCAATCACAGTAAGAAGTGGACGCTGAGAAGGGACTGAAATAGTGACATCAGGTATAGACGGCACAATTGGGGGGATGGTCTAGTCTCGGTGTTGGAGTATTATCAACAACATTACCAGCAGCTTGATTTAAGGGCGGAGGCAAGGGAGACAAAGCAAGCAAAGGTACCTGGTGATGCGGACAGAGAAATGGTTGGTGACCTATCTAAATATTGCGGCGAAGCTGGCACAGAAGAAGGTGTTCGGACGACTTGCCAACGTCGGAAGGTGGCGGTTCTAAATTCTGACCAGCTGACTCTAACCGACGCGAGGGCAGCGATTCAAACTTATATTCACTAAGCAACTCAGAACTGGAGATAAACTCGCTAGTGAATTGCTTATGTAACTTGCGCAGATTATTATATTTTTTTCTCGTCAGTGCACATTCGAGAAAAATCAAATTGTGTATCAGTGCAAGTAGGGCATGACCATCTTATAGACCCGCAGTCCTGTTTAGGCGAGCAAATTTTGTCGAGTTCGCGTCCGCTTAGTGAAGCACATTTCCCATGCATCATGTTTTTGGCACAACCAACAGCTAACAAACCGTAGTTGGTCCAAACCATGAGCATCTTTGTTTGGGCACGACTTCTTGCAGCACGACATTCTCACTAAATTTACCACGGGGGTTTAAGATCGAAGAAAGTTTCCAAATCAAAGCTCGTATCAATAACTCACTCTCAGAGCGGTGTAATGTAACAAAAGCTCAAAGCTCAAAGCTTTCTTTGCAAATGGAAACAACAACAATTTTGCGGTGAGAGCGACACAATGGAAACATACACACAAAAAAAAAAAAAATAAAAAGGAGGGAAAAAATAAAATAATAACAACAAATAAAAGTTGATTGGGGAAAAAAAGGGCACAGGAGACCCAAAAAATTATTTAAATGCGGAGCACAATAAAAGCACGTCTATCACAAACAAGAGTTCTCTCTCTTCTCTTGTAATTAAGCAAAAACCCGTCGCGCTTCGCTGCGCATTGAACAGTATAGAACCCATATCAGAATAACTTTTTGAAGTAAATTGGAGAGTCAAATATTTATCAAATTTGAAAACATTCTATAAATTTGTTTCCTCTGTAGAGCCCAGAAATCAAATCATACATACATAGGCTTGAAATCAACGTTTTACTACTTTGCTTTTTCACCGTTACGACTTTGCTGCTGCGTTCTTACCACCCCCATCCCACCTACACCCCCACCCACTCCCAATCAACTTAAAACACAACTTCCACCCGTTTCCCACCTACTTTCCACCCACTTTCAGCCTACATCCCACCCACTTATCACCCAATTCCCCATTTTACACCCACATTCCACCTACTTCCGCCCACCTCCCACTTCCCGCACAAATCCCACCCACCTCCCACCCACATCCCTCCCACTTCCCATCAGTTTCCACCCATCTCCCACCCACATTCCACACACCTCCCACCCACACCCCGCCCAAATCCCACCCACCTCACCCACCTCCCACTTCCCATCCAGTTCCACCCATCTCCCACCCACATCCCACACACCTCCCACCCACCTCCCACCCACACCCCTTCCCACCCACCTCCCACCCACATCCCACCCACTTCCCGCCCAAATCCCACCCACCTCCCACCACATCCCTCCCACTTCCCATCCTTTTCCACCCATTTCCCAACCACATCCCCCACTTCCACAAAACACCTCCTAGTTCCCACCCATCTCCCACCCACATCCCTCCCACTTCCCATCCAGTTTCCACCCCATCTCCCACCCACATCCCACACCTCCCACCCACACCCTCCAGTTCCCACCCATCTCCCACCCACATCCCTCCCTTCCCATCCAGTTTCCACCCACCCACCTCCCCACCACATCCCCCCCACTTCCCCATCCAGTTTCCACCCATCTCCCACCCACATCCCACACACCTCCCACCAAACACCCACATCCCCTCCAGTTCCCACCTGCCCACCTCCCACCTCACGCCCAAATCCCACCCACCTCCCACCCACATCCCTCCCACTTCCCCTCCAGTTACCACCCATCTCCCACCCACATCCCACCCACTTGTCGCCCAATTCCCACTCACATCGTTCCCACTTCCCACCCACCCACAATTTATTTCATGTTGCTGTTATTTTAATTGTGGCTGGAGTTTTTGTATTTGCGTTTGTTTTTGTTTTATTTGCAACTGTAGTTTTTAATTTGTACTCTGTCTTGTTGTTGTTGCCGAGGCAACGGAACAAAACGTATTCCTCTGCCTTGATTCATTGTGTTACAAATTTTGTTTCATTTTCTTACGCTCCTGATCGGTAACTCAATTCAATTGCTCCCACGCACACATTGAAATCGTTTTCTCTTCGATTTATGCTCTCTGGGCTTTGGTTTTGCGTGCGCTCTCTGCTCTCGCAACTGTAAAGTAAAATGTGCCTTTCGAAATGAACTGGAAGCAAATGGCTGGCAACCTTGACCACCATCTTTCCACCCAGTGGTGGTTGATTTTCCGGAAGATTAGTATGCAGATAATGTTGAATTATTTTTATTGATTTTTGAAAAAAAGTTTGAACTTGATCGGATGAAAAACAAAAAAGTTTCATACAAAAGTTTTCCGCGAATTTTCCACATTTCCCGGCAGAATTTTCCAAAATCCTTTCTTAGTACTCACTTTCAGCATGAGATAAAACTACTGTGAAAATCTCATCTTCCTATCTTTTATGGTTTCGGCTGTGCGACGGTCACCAGTCAGTCAGTCAGTCAGGTTGAACAGTTTTATATATATAGATGTATATGTATACAATTATGTATATATGTATACGTATATAAAAAGTCAAAATGGATTAAGTTAAAAGAAACATTAAACCTTTTGAAGGAGAAAAATACTCCATTTGGAAATTCCGAATCCGATCCCTTTTAAGGGTACTGTATACCTTCAGAAATTTTTTTGGTTTTTTTTTTTTTTTTTGTAAACGTTCTATTAGGATCTTATAAACATCCTGCAAAACTTTCAAGCTGATCCGAAACTCAGTTTTAAAGATATAAAAAAAAACAATTATTTTTTCCGACCCTTTTATATGAAAATTGTTTTTATCGATCCTCGTATTTTTAGAAATTCGTATTTTTTTTCCTATTTGGTCAAAAACTTTATAAATATTTATAAAACGTTCAATATTATGGAAAAAAATTTTGAAAAAAATTTTACTTGGAAATTTTTGGAGATTTTATTTTTTACCATGTCTTGACACTTTGACTCAAATTTCTGGAGAACTGCTTAACCGATTTTGATAATCTTTTTTTCGGTGAAAGTTAAAACCCAAATGCACCAAATCCGATTTATACATTTATTAAAAACGATTTTTATTTTATCGAAAACAGATGTCGAATCTTTAAATGCGATTATCTCGGAACCACTTTTTCCAAAATGGTTGCAAAGATTTAAGAGTACCTGTTGACCGATTTTCAAATTCTTTCCCTTAAATTACTCCTAATACCCACCATTCTGGTGTGAACTAGGATATTTTTGATCGGTCAACAAATAACGGAGCTAGGACCAATACGGTGGGAAAAAATAGTCGATTTTCGAAATTTTGACTTTGAACAGAAATAATACAACAACCCTAGGTACAACAACAACAACAAAAATTACTAAATTTAGTTTAACCGATTACCTATCCAATGAAAAAAATCCGCTCTTCTAATAACCACTTTTAGTTTTTGAGTAATCTAATTTTTTTGTAAACCTTTAAAAAATGGCACCTGAAGGTATACAGTACCCTTAAGTGAAAATGACTTAATTAAAGTAATCGACCAAAATGTGCCAGAAAATTCAGATGATTGGAAGAAAATGGAGAGAAGTGCAAAGAATACAATAATTGAATATTTAAGTGATTCTTATCTCGGTTTTGCAAATAGTGAGTGCAGTGCAAAGGAAATTTTTAAAAATTTAGACTCCATCTACGAACGAAAAAGTTTAGCTTCCAAATTGTCGGTTCTTAAGCAGTTGTTATCTCTGAAACTCAAAGGAGAGATGTCGCTTTTAAGCCATTTCAATATGTTTGATGACTTGATTACCGAGTTGCTCGCGTCTGGAGCACAGGTAGATGAAATGGATAAAGTGTTCCATTTGCTTTTGACTTTACCGTCGCCATATGACGGCTTAATAACAGCTATTGAAACATTATCCGAAGAAAGTTTAATTTTAGCATTTGTGAAAAGTTTTTCAGAAAAACAGATTACTGGATCATGAGATTAAGATTAAGAATTCCAGTAAAGATACCAGTCTAAAAGTTTTCAAGCTGTTAGGAATAAAAAATAAATTTTTAAACTTTCAAAATAAAAGCCAACATTTTCAGAAAAACGAGTAGGCCAAGCTAACTTCGCCTTTGCCGAAGTTTATATACCCTTGCAAATGTTTTAATACATCAGAGATTAAGAAAAATTTTTTCTAAATAAAACCCACTTTTCGACCGATAGTTTCTATGGCAGCTATAAGATATAGTCATCTGATTTTGCCCAAAACTTCCAAATCTGTGTAAAAGCGTATCGAACTAATTATCGCTGAAGCGGGAGGCGTTTACATTAAAAACAAAAGTTTTTCTCACAAAGACCCACTTTTCGACCGATAGTTCCTATGGCAGCTATAAGATATAGTCATCCGATCCGGTCGGTTCCGACATATTAGCAGTGTGCAGTAAAAGAAGACTCTCGATAGCTGCGTTCGTACTCAAATTATTCGTTCTAGATTTTTCTGAGTGTAGGTGTTACTTTTTTTTCCTCTTCGAGCATAGCCAGAAGTTGCCAGTTGAGCTTAAAGTGGTCCAACCAAATGGTAACACTCTCTTATTTAGAGGTAGTCGTACGTGAGGAGGAAATTTCGGGCCAACGCTATTGGTATTAATGAGCCGGCTTCCCAACTGGCTGACATGTTAACTTGAATTTACTAAGAGGCACGGGTTAAGGGTGACTCGCTGATTGTGTAAAGATTCCCCCCTGCGCGACATGTGTGATCCATGGCTGAGACATCTATGAAGATGGTGCTTTTCATTTTGCCTATAACAACATTAAGAAATCGCTGCTAACATTTATGTAGATAGTAAAACAGTTTAATCTCAACAAACTGACCGAGCAACTGCGCGAGCAAGCACTGAAGCCCTGATTTTACGCGCACGCAAACTCAACAAATCCATCGAAACCAAGCCGACTGTGTATCATGTATCAAACAGTATTAAAATTATCCTCAGTATTTAAAATAATGAACAATAGTTAAAAAAACGAGCAATAGTTAAAAAAATGAACTATAGTTCAAAAAATTGAACTATAGTTCAAATGAACTATAGTTCAGAAAATGAACTATAGTTCAAAAAATGAACTATAGTTCAAATGAACTATAGTTCAAAAAATGAACTATAGTTCAAAAAATGAACTATAGTTCAAAAAATGAACTATAGTTCAAAAAATGAACTATAGTTCAAATGAACTATAGTTCATGAAAAAATGAACTAATGAACTAGGTCATTAAAATGAACTAAAATTTCCAACTCTAGTAATCAAATGGTCTGATCCTCCAGAATCCAGGAGAAACGAAATTGTTTCCTTAGTATAGTCATTAGTAATGACTCATTACTTGCTCGTTTCAACATGAAGGCAAAACCGGACTGAAGTGAATCTGACTGAGTGGATGCCATTTGCGCATGCTTACTCTTCTCCTGATTGTTATTAAAAATTTTTCTCTTTTATATACGAAACAGTCTTTCTTCATATGGCCAGGCTTGCCACAGTGAAAACACTTTAACTGATTGATCTGTTTATTCTGTATCTGTATTCTTAAACTTATATTTATTATAGTTCATTTTTTGAACTATAGTTCATTTTTGAACTATAGTTCATTTTTTGAACTATAGTTCAAATGAACTATAGTTCAAATGAACTATAGTTCATGAAAAAATGAACTAATGAACTAGGTCATTAAAATGAACTAAAATTTCCAACTCTAGTGCAGAGGTGATCGAAGATGCGCCACGGTCCGGAAGGCTTGTCGTCGAAAATTGCGATAAAATCGATGAATTGATCGAAAGAGACCGGCATAGTAGCAGCCGTAGCATCGGCCAAGAGCTGGGCATGAGTCATCAAACCGTTATAAACCATTTGAAGAAGCTTGGATTCAAAAAGAAGCTCAATGTATGGGTCCCACACGACTTGACGCAAAAAAAACATTTTTGCCCGTTTGGATGCATGCGAATCGCTTCCGAATCGCAACAAAATCGACCCGTTTTTTAAGCGAATGGTGACTGGCGATGAAAAGTGGGTCACTGACGACAACGTGAAGCGCAAACGGTCGTGGTCGAAAAGCGGTGAAGCTGCCCAGACGATGGCCAAGCCTGGATTGACGGCCAGAAAGGTTCATCTGTGTGTTTGGTGGGATTGGCAGGGAATCATCCACTATGAGCTGCTCCCTATGGCCAAACGCTCAATTCGGGCCTGTACTGCCAACAACTGGACCGCTTGAGTGCAGCACTCATGCAGAAGAGGCCTTCTTTGATCAACAGAGGCCGAGTTGTCTTCCATCAGGACAACGCCAGGCCACACACATCTTTGGTGACGCGCCAGAAGCTCCGGGAGCTCGGATGGGAGGTTCTTTTGCATCCACCGTATAGTCCGGATCTCGCACCAAGTGATTACCACCTATTTCTGTCCATGGCGAACGAGTTTTTGCCAATAGGGAAGCGAGCTTCTATAAGAGGGGCATTATGAAGTTGGCATCTCGTTGGGGAAATCGTCATCGATCAAAACGGTGCATATTTGACTTAAATCGCATTATTATAACCAATTTTATGAACAATTGAAAATGCAGTAAAAATACCGCAAGACTTTTTTGACAACCTTATAGTTAATAGGGTCGGAAATGAATATTTCTGTGCGTTGCAAACTTCTGGGCAAAATTATAATACCCTTTGCAAGGGTATAATAAATATAAGTTTAAGAATACAGATACAGAATAAACAGATCAATCAGTTAAAGTGTTTTCACTGTGGCAAGCCTGGCCATATGAAGAAAGACTGTTTCGTATATAAAAGAGAAAAATTTTTAATAACAATCAGGAGAAGAGTAAGCATGCGCAAATGGCATCCACTCAGTCAGATTCACTTCAGTCCGGTTTTGCCTTCATGTTGAAACGAGCAAGTAATGAGTCATTACTAATGACTATACTAAGGAAACAATTTCGTTTCTCCTGGATTCTGGAGGATCAGACCATTTGATTAATAATGAGAATCTGTTCACAAATTTTACAATTTTGGAGTCACCTATAAAAATTGCTGTGGCAAAGTGTGGTGAATTTATCTATGCCACAAAGAAAGGCACAATGGAGTTGTGCAGTGATTCTCAGGTCAAAATCTGTTGAAGCAATGTTCTATATTGTCCTGATGTTCCTGAGAATTTGATCTCGGTGAAAGATGCAGGATGCTGGATTGACAGTTGTATTTCATCCAGGAGGTGTAACAATAAGCAAAAATGGTGAAAACATTATGGATGGTAACTATGTAAACAATGTTTCAATTGTTAAATTTTTGAAACCAAAAAGGGTGTATGCATCAAATGCAAATAAAAGAAATGATTATAGTTTGTGGCATGAGAGATTAGGGCATATGAGTAAGGGAAAGTTTTTAGAAATAAAAGCCAAGAGTATGTTTGATGATGTTGATATGCTAAGTAATGCACAACCAAATAATGAACTATGTAAGACTTGCATCAAAGGAAAGCAAGCAAGACTTCGTTATGAAAAGTTTAAAAATAAAGATCATATTAAAAGGCCATTATTTGTTGTTCATTCGGATGTATGTGGTCCCATAACTCCGTCAACTATTGATCGAAAGAATTACTACGTTGTGTTTATTGATCAATACACCCACTACTGTGTAACATATTTACTAACCTATAAGTCTGATGTTTTTGCCGCTTTTTATTGCAAAAAGTGAAGCGCATTTTAATTTGAAAGTTGTTAACTTATACATTGATAACGGCAGGGAATATTTATCAAATGAGATGAAAGAATTTTGTGTTTAGAAGGGCATCAGTTATCACTTAACTGTTCCACATACCCCACAGTTGAATGGTGCATTCGAAAGGATGATAAGGTCTATAACAGAGAAAGCTCGTGCTTTGGTTATAGGGGCAAAGGTACAGAAGAAATTCTGGGGTGAAGCTGTATTAACAGCTACACATTTAATTAATAGAAGCCCAAGTAATGCTTTGAAAGAAAGTAAGAAAATACCATATGAAATGTGGCATAATAAAAGCCAAGTCTTAAATATTTAAGAGTTTTCGGTTCGACAGTATATGTTCATAAAAAAATAAGAAAAAGAAAATTTGATGAAAAATCATGGAAAGGTATGCTTGTCGGATATGAACCGAATGGTTATAAAGTGTGGGATGTGGAAACAGGGAAATTTGCTATTGCAAGAGATGTTATATTTGACGAGTCAAATATGGAAAATACTAGAGCAGTGGTTGAAATGAAGAACATTAAATTCCAGAATGAGAGTATGGAATGTTTAGAAAAAGATTTCCTTGATGCCAGTAATGATGGTGATCGGGTGGAAACAGAAAATGTTCAAAGAATCTTCCCGAATGAAAGTACGGAAGGAGAATCTGATAAGTTATCAGATAGACTGCCCAGTGGTGTGATAACAGAAAATGAGAATGCCAGTCCAGTATTGCCTGGAGATTCTTTATCTAATGATACAGGTGAACAAAATTCTTTGATTGCTATAAGAAAAAGTGAAAGATTAAAGGACAAACCAAAGGTCTCATACAGAGATATCGTAAATAATTGTGTTATGAATGCTCAGTCAACTATTGGAAGTACTCCGACTTCGTTTGATGAAATCAAATCCAGAAGTGATAGGATACAATGGGAAGAAGCAATTAAGGAACTAAGTTCACATTCATTAAACAAAACTTGGTCCCTTGTGAAAATGCCAGCAGACAAGAATATAGTGGATTGTAAATGGGTATTTACAATTAAAAACAGAATGAATTCGGAAAACCAATCAAAATCAAAGCACGACTTGTGGCGCGAGGTTTCACGCAAGAATATTTAATCGACTATGACGAAACGTTTGCTCCAGTTGCTAGAATAACTAGCTTCAGGTTTATTATGTCGTTTTCAAATCAATATAGCTTGAGAGTTCATCACATGGATGTAAAGACTGCATTTTTAAATGGCATTGTAGAGGAGGAAATATATATGAGAGTTCCTCAAGGAGTAGCTTGTGGTGGGAATCAAGTATGTAAATTAAATAAAGCAATTTACGGTCTCAAACAAGCAGCAAGATGTTGGTTTCATGTTTTTGAAAAGGCACTTAAAGAAATTGGTTTTAAAAATTCACCTGTAGATTGCTGCATTTATATTCTCGACAAAGGTGACATTTCAAAGAATATTTATATTTTGTTGTATGTGGATGACTTAGTTATATCAACGGAAAGTATCGAAACAATGAACAGTTTTAAATCTTATTTGATGGACAAATTCAGAATGACTGATCTATCTGAAATTAAGTATTTTATTGGAATAAAAATTGACAGAAATGATGGACAGTTAAATCTCAGTCAATCAGCTTATATAAAAAATGTACTGAATAAATTTAAAATGGATGAGTGCAATCCTGTAAGTTCGCCACTTCCAAGTAAACTCAATTATGAAGCGTTAAACGCAGACGATAAATGCGATGCACCTTGCAGTAGTTTGATTGGGTGCTTGATGTATATTATGCTATGCACAAGACCAGACCTAAGTACGTCTGTAAGTTTGTTAAGTCGATATACCCAAAAGAACAACCATGAGTTATGGCAGTGCTTGAAAAGAGTTTTAAGGGTATTTAAAGGAAATTATTGATATAAAATTGACTTTTAATAAAAATGGAAAGTATGATGGTAGAAGTGAAAGCGATAAGAAGAAGTACAACAGAATATATGTTTTAAATGTTTGAGTCAAACTTAATTTGCTGGAATACAAGAAAACAAAACTCTGTGGCAGCTTCATCAACTGAAGCAGAGTATATGGCTTTATTCAAGCAGTTAGAGAAGCATTGTGGTTAAGATCCTTATTGGAAAGTTTAAGAATTAAATTAAAACAGCCAATTATATTATACGAAGATAATCAAGGCTGTATTTTGCAAACCTCTTGTCACAAACGGTCTAAGCATATAGACATAAAATATCATTTCACGAGAGAACAAGTTGAAAATAAGCTAATACAAATTCTTTATATTTCCACAGATTATCAACTCGCAGATATTTTAACCAAGTCCCTTCCAGCACCACGATTCATAAACCTCAGACGCCAGATGGGTTTGACTGACTAATTTAAAATTATATTTCAACTAATAAGCTAATTGAATTTTTGTTTAATTTTTTTTTTTACATTTCATTTAAATTTGTAATTCAAAATATTTAGTAAGTAAATTTAAATGATTTGATTTATACTGATCTGATTAGGTTTTACTGGGTTTCCTAATCCCTGCAAAGAAAAATGTTGGATCATTGTGCACCCCCAGAGAAATTGCCCGACTTGTCACATATAGTTTGAGGAATTAAAATTTAATTACTATGGTAAAATGAAATATTGAACTAAAACTATTATTTTAAGTTTGTAATGAAAATTGTGTTTTTTGAGGAGGTGTGTTGAAAAACGCATAGATCCATTTCTGTTTTTCCAAGAAAAAAATATTTCTTCTGTCTTGAATTTCATGAGAATTGATCAGCTCTGTTAGGCCACTGTATGCTAACAGAAGCTGATGCAATTAAAGGATTTCTGTGAATGCAAAAACACAATGTTCTTACACGTACAGCACACATATGTAAGTAGTAAGCAGCCCCTTCAGTTCCAGAATTCACTACTCTTCAAATTCACCAGTTTTTCACTGATCTGCGTCAACGTCGACGTCGGCAGAGCTAAATTCTGTGTATGTTGTTGTTGGAATTTTGCCTAGAACATCGAAAAACAAAAGTCAGCGTGCGCTGCTTTTTGCGTCGACGTCGGCAGAGCTCAATTCTGTGTATATTTGTTGTTGCAATTTTTACATAAAAAAAACCCAAAAGGCGTGACAATCGCTCTGCTCGCACAGGCCAAAAGATAAGAACAAACGAAGAAGTTTGAATACCCTTTAATTATGAGCAAGCAATTAAACTATATTTTATGTATCAATTTTGCAATTTAAAAACAAGGGGCTTGGACAGATCGTTCGTGGAATAACCTTATGATACACTATTATTATTATCCCTAAAGCAATATTTTATTTTTGGATCTTAAACAAATGTACACATAAGCTTTTCAAAGTCGTATATGCCTTTCCATACCCTGAGTAAGCAAATGTGCGAAAGCGAGAAGGATAAATGCGCCGTTGCTTCTGCCCTTTGCGTTTGCGTGCCCGTCGTCAAATGCGTTGAAAAATCTAAGACGCACTTGTGTCTTTACTGGCATCGCGCGACGTTCAACGTGTCAAATAATAGTGGTTGTTTTTTTTTTGGCTGAAGTTATCTTATTAATGCATAATTGTCTGCAGACAAGTTGTTGTGATGTGGACTGCTTCTTTTATGTATTTTTTTCATTCAATTCTATTATAAGTTTTCTGTATTTACTAGTTAAGTGTTTATTATGTTTATTTTGTAATATATTGATAAATAAAATGAGTGAATATAACAAATATATAATGTTGCCTGTTTGTGAATCGGGGGAAAATTTTTTTGGTTTATTATTTTATGAAATTAATCGTTTTATATTCCATTTGTTTGTATTCATCAGTTAATTTTGTAACAGTTTCTTGGGAGAATCCAATTTGAATTTATAGGTGAATTAATTGATGAATTCTGTTTCAAATTCATCGATGATTCCGGGGTGACTTTTTTGCAAAATTCATGCAGGAATCATGGGTGCCCCATAAATGAATTTTTTGTAAATTCAGTAGTGAATTTTTGCAAAGAAATCATGCGTGAATCATCGATGAATCTACCAGTGAATTCATCAGTGATTCACCAATGAACAGTCACGCGTGACCTCCTAGGACATGCCTATGTTAAATTCACTACATTTTCCCGTAGTGATTCACCGATGAATTGGCCTATGTCATCGGTGAATCATTGGTGATTCATTGGTGACGAGAACTGAAGGGAGTATACAGCTCTGTTAAGTAGGCACGTGTGTGTGTGATCTGAAGTTGCAACAGCACATGTGCTTGCTGTCATTATGTTATTCAAGCTTTCATTCTGTTTTGTGAAGTTGAAGTGACAAGTCGAAGGCTTAATATAAATAAAGAGGAAAAATTGAATATATAAATCTCAAATAACTGTGCATATTTCTTGGAACATTTTGGAGGCTTCTGCAGTTGTGGTGGACTGGTGGCTGCATCATTAAGTGTGGTGTTGCAGAACTGTGTCGATGGACA
This sequence comes from Lordiphosa clarofinis, assembly GCA_018904275.1. Taxonomy (NCBI): domain Eukaryota; kingdom Metazoa; phylum Arthropoda; class Insecta; order Diptera; family Drosophilidae; genus Lordiphosa; species Lordiphosa clarofinis. Next base: position 238,640 of record JAEIGQ010000297.1, on the reverse strand, counting down.
CTGAATTTCAATACGGAATGAGCTCTATTTGGCCGACACATAACAATTCAAAGAACTTTTCAGCTCCCAAGAGCAGATCCACCTTAGCAGGCTTATAAAACAGAGGGTCGGCAAGTTCAATGTTAGCTGGTATATTCCACTGCGAAGAGTGAACTATCTGGTTTGGTTGATATTTTAAAATCGAATCTAAAACCCAAAAATCTGTGGTAAATGTGTGGTCATTGGTTCTAGAGTGAACCGAAGTATGAACCTGTTGTTTAATGGCAGCTGTATTTTCTCCAACCGTTACAATGTTGAGTGAAGCATTTTTACGACACTGACGAAGACGCTGTGCCAATTCCTCTAATATAAAATTGATTTGAGAGCCAGAGTCTAGAATTGCACGTGCAGGTTGAAGTTGACCAAATCTATCCTTTAGCTTAACAACAGCAGTAGCCAAGATTACATGATCCATACTTAACACATGACTTACATAAGCCTGTTGCTGTAAAGGAGGATCAGTAGTTTGAGGCCTTTCCACATCATATCTGTGTAGCAGAGTGTTGTATGAGCACTGTATGTCCTGGCTTCAAACAGTTGATGCACAAGCGCTGCTGTTTCACTAAGTCAAACCGCTGAGCAACAGGAAGAGCACTAAATGATTGACAATTCACAATAAAATTATCCGCACCTGAACAGTAGGTACATTTAGCATCAGACTTTTGTTCACTTTTAGAACAAGAAAACGAAGCTCTTGTGTGGCTTTTGGTAAATTCCTGTTTAGGTTTGAATTTGCTCTAAGTAAAGCAAGCCGCCAAATGCTGATAGCGCCGATTCAAAGTGGCTGCATACCGCCCAAGATGGCAACTTATCGTAATTGTTGCTCTTCAAGCGAGACTTGGACATTGCTAAATGGATCAATATTGCATTAGCAATGTTTGTATCATTCCCCTGTATCAGCAACGACAAGTATAAAGCCGAAATATTATCAATAAAATCTCTAAGACTTCCCAGTAGTTTTTTTGTGTCGGGTGCTGCCAAACGCAAAGCATCCGGTGACCCGTTTGGCACAGTACCCCCAGACGCTCATTCAACTTTAGTCAACCATCCGGCTGTTTGCTATGGGTAGCCATCGGCCTGGCCGAACAGCACAGCAACGCCAGACGTTCGCATATAAATTGTCAACCAGCCGCCAGGCGGTTTTGGGACTGCCATCGGCCAGGCCATTTACCACTCACCAACCGGCTTTCTTTTACTTAAAATGGCAACCATACGCCAAGTGATATGGGTTAACCATTGGAATGGGCATTTGCGTTAAGCATCCGGTACCCTGTTAAGGATAACCGTCAGCCAGCCCGATGCGTACAGTGCACAGTGGGTGGAAAGACCGATTTTTTGGCAAAAACTCCAATTTTTAAGCTAGAAACTTGAAACTTTGGGAATTTGCTGCTCATATTATTTGTTAATTTTGATTTTTTTTTGTTTAGCGCTTCGAGATACCGTGCCCGCCGCCCACATAATAGAACTGCATTAAATATGAAAATGCATGACAAATCGAAACATAATTTTACTTATATAATTTTTTCTTTAAAGTTAATATATTATAAATTATTTTCTAAAAAGAATGAATAATTGGAGATCTATTGTCAAAAACAGAAGTTATTTTCATTAAAATATGCATCAATATTACAAAACTATTAATGTAAAAATTGCATCACTTTTATGTTTTTATTCATTATACCCGTTACTCGTAAAGAAACATGGTATACTAAAGTCGAGCAAATGCAGAAGGAATCATCTCCGACCATATAAAATATATATATTCTTGATCAGCATAAACAGCCGAGTCGATATAGACTTGTCCGTCCGTCTGTATGAACACCTAGATATCAGAGACTAGAAGAGCCAGAGCCACCATACAGATCAAGTTGGTTTCAAATTTTTGCCACGCCCACTCCCGCCCCCGCAATAAAAAATGTTGAATAACTTCCACATTTTTTAAGATATCGACATCAAATTAGAGCCGAATTTAACTTACACTCTCGTTTTATAATGGTGTTGTATTATCGTTTGTCTTCTTAGCAGACTTAGCTGCACGAATAAGGAGATCAGTTTGAAACCAATTTTCTTTTGACGAGAACTTCCCTTTTTCATATGATAGAGGTGATTTCTCACCTTTATTGCCACAACTATCCTTTTTTGAACCAAATGTTATATCTAATGGAAGCCAGCTAACATTTTGATCCTTAACCCGTCGAACATTTCTTTGTCCTTTATTCACAAGTCTCTTGACTTTGACAAAAAAATCCTTACTTTCATTTTAATGTCCATTAAAGCATTTTCATCAGTCGAAAGTGGCGTTGATGTTGCAACGCATTTCCAAGCAAACTTCCAGCAAATCGCACGACGAATAGAAACCTCGCTCACACTTATTGAAATATATCGAAAACCGCAAAAATCCGCTTATGTCTTAAACTCTACATAAATATATAATAATAACGCATACTACCACATATGCACTTTTTGAATCCTGCTGTATCTTTGCTAGATATGCTCCACAAAACACAACTATATTGAGGTTAGACTTGTAAAAAGTATGATTTATGTATAACATAGAAAAACATAACGAAACAAAAGCTTTGATAATTTAACACATATACAACTCTTTCTACACACCTTGACGTTTATTTTCCATTTTAAATTATTTCAATCCGTCAAACTGTTTAAAAATGGGAGACTGTCAAGTATTTACAAATTTTGTAATCAGACCGTTTGCAGATACAGCGTGGCAAAGTCAGCTGACTTTGAAGGGCTGGTGTTAAACAACGGTTGTGTAATAAAATTTAAATTAAATATTTTCGATGAGGAGGGACAATTGCTCAACGAAAAATTATTATAACCATAAAAATTAAAAAAAAATATTAGGTTTTTGCCAAAAAACAGCCATTCCGCCCAATGTGCAGTGTGTATACAGAAAATGTAAGATCAGGTTGTGTAAAAGTTTTTATGGAAAAAAACTTTTTATTAGTTGTTCCGGAGGCGGCGTCGAACCCTCGACCTCTGCACAGACGGTGAACACGCTTCCCGCTGGGCCCCACCAATATCTGAAGTTCGCAAAATATATGTCGTTTCCGAAGATAGAAATGAAGACTTTACTGACTTCCCATATAAGGGGAATGGCAGAAAAAAATAAGATTTGTTAAAAAAGGCCAACTCTTAAATTTGACGGGATACTCTTTTTTTCATGTTGGTACACCTGCATATGTATCTATGATGACATGATCAGCCACTTTGCACTTATACAATTTTTTTCGTAAGTTTGACGAAGATTCGGGCCATAGCTGATGAAGAAGCATTTGTATATGGTTATGACGCTAAGACCGAAGCACCATCCCCCCCAATTCAAGAGGCAAAATACTAGTACGGTCAATAACGAGTATTTATTGAGGCACATTGCAGTTTTTGTCCGCCGACAATCGTCTACCCGTCTCTTAGGACTCTAAATCAGCAGACGCTTCAGTTACGTTTCCTGATTAAAGATAATTAAAAATATTTGCGTTATATGCATATCATACTTATGGTAAGAGATATTTAAATGATATATATAGCACATTTAGTTCGGCTATTGATCTTAGCAACAGTAGCACTGAGCTAGAGCATTCGGCTCTGAAGCGTACGGTTACAAATCCCAACAAAGGTAAGTTTAAAAAAAAAACAAATTTTAAGTACTTTCAACACATTTCAAAGATGTGGTGTTGCGGTGGTTGGTGGTGGCTGGTATGAGAGCTGGGGGCCGGCAGCCGGAGCGAGAATCCGGTTGACATTCTCTAGCCGGCCGGCGACCTTCCGAACTACAGGGTTGAATCTGAAGGTTTCGGCATGTGAGGAATTTTAAACAACTGAGAAATTGTATCAAAGAAAATGAGGCATTTGTTATCATAGGACAGACTTTAAACTTAGAAGCGTCTTTTCATAATTGGATTCTGTGATTTGAAATGCTTTTACAGTTCCCAGTGCTTCATCGGACAAGCAGGAGATCAAATGATTGAACTTTTCAACATTTGTTAAAGATGAGTCATTGTGAACTAAGCTTTCGAAAAGAGAAATAAAATTTTGAAACTCCGCGTGCTTGCCACTAAACTTAGGAAGGCGCATTTTTGGTAACTGTGACGTATGATGTTGTATGAACGAAGAGGAAAGAGTTACATCAGCTTGATTTGGACGCTCTAGTTTATTAATGGCAGATAAAAATAAGGCCTTTGCTGAGATGCAAACATCCTCCACATTTGCTATAGACTCGTTACTTGGGTTTAAATTATCAATATCCGCCCGAGACCATGAGTTTACTAATATACCCTTCGACAACCCCTGTTCCAGCTGAATAAGATCAAATGAAATGGTTTTTTGGTCGAAACTAGTTGGCAAGCGTTTTATATCGCTAACACCTTGTCGAATTTTGTAGTACTGAGACTAGCTTTGCACTGGACTTCGACTCCTTGATTGGTGCTACATCTTTCCCAGCCATAATTTTCTAAATTTAGCAAATGTAAACCTTTATATGTCGCAACAGCTTCATCTCCAAGTCAAAGCAAAGCGCGCGCAAAGAAAAGGCAAATAAAAACTGGGTTAATGCACTGCCCAAGCTCAGCTTAGAAAGCTAGTGCATAAGCTCAAACACAAATCCTCTCCCAGTTAATGTCTCAACCTCAGTGGACACCCAAAGACGACGAGAATGAACGGTATCCAACCAATTGTAAACCGATTTTGGATAGTGAAAACTAGCTACGCAAGATAGCGGTGAATTGACCAATTAAAACAGCAGAGTTTAGCACAGTTTTTGTTTATAATTTTTGTTCAATTATTTGGGGGGCGGTTCACTTTGATTTCTATTTTTAGTTGTACAGCATGCAAATGAACTGAGTGCCAAAAAATTAAATCTCTGCGCTTAGCAGGTTGCACAAAAGGAATACACAAAGAAACTGTGGATTTCAACAAACTTCAATTTTTGGCACTGTGATCTCATTAGGGTTTTCCAAAATATCCTTGTGATTCAAGAGCCAAGCGCTGGTAACGATCCACTTCAAATTTCAGTAATAAGCCAAGATGCACTGTCTCAAGCAATTGTCTGGATTTTCCACAAGGCTGTATCGAAGTCTCTGCTCGGGCGCCAATGAAAACTCTGTGAGGATTTTCCCGAAGTGTAGATCGAGATTTCCACAAAATTAGGTTGATCGGCGATACAGTTGTCCTGCTGGCTGCTGGTTTCCACAAAAATAACAAGGCTTCACTTCTTTCGTTTCACAACAAGGTTTATTTGTCTGGCTGCTGCCAGCAATCAATCGCAACTAAAAACTAAGAACAATAAGTGACCACAGGAGTGGCCTAAGCAAACGTTTTGTTGACGCTTTGTGGCCGCTTCTGCGTTACATGGCGAGCCAAGCACAAAGATAAGGGCGGATGAGATAAGACCGGGCAAGATAGTTTAGATATTTAAAGAGAAGCTGCAAGCCTCTTAATTTCGTTATGCCCTTTTTTCATTGTTATCTACGCATTCTAATACTTTGACAAACTTCATGTTCAATTTGAAATATCTTAGTATTTAATAGTTAAATATACGCTCCAACAATGTAGGCACACTGTAAATCAACTTAAAAGGGGGAAAAAGGGGAAATTTTCTGTCAAATCTGAGTGAATAGTTACAGTGTGCTCAATATTCTAAAATATATTTGTAAAACTATTCACATGTTTTATTGGTAATCACTATGAAGATGATTCCTGATGTCACTACAAAAATTTTACCTTGCTAAGGACTTTTTATTGAAAAACCAGCAAAAAACTATAACAGTTGAAATCAATTTACACCTCGAAAAATTATTGGAAAATTGTAATTATATTTTTCTTCCTAAGAATTTGTAATAAAAATGTGCAAAAATTATTTTTGAATTCTATGGTGGACACTTATAACATATATTTATCCCATTCAAACCGGTTAAGCGGGCCTTAAGATAAACGAGTTTTTTGTTTTGCCTTTCGGCCCTCAAACTCTACTCCAATAGCGATTAGAAGACTACAAATTTAGGAGAGTGAGTTTCTCATAATGGTAACAACATAATTAAATTTGGTGCTGATCGGAGTGGTGGCAGTTTTTGTATGCTTATTCTGCTATGCCCTTTGCAATAAGTAATTTCGTAAAAATGCTAACCTGATTCTTTTTTGAAAAAAGATTGTTCCCTTTTTTTATTGCACTTTGTATGTTTAAAAATAGAGGCCAGCTAACTTCGGCTTGACCGAAGTTTTTATACCCTTGGAGCCTATAAGCCTGGCAGTTTGTATTGCAGCTATATTATATAGTGGTCCGATTTCGACAAATCTTGTTGAAATTATGTAAAATCATTGAAAACTTATAAATACGAGCGTTGGGAGCGATAACATTGAAAACAATAAAAATTTTCTCACTACGACTTATTTTTCTCACTAAAACCAGTTTTTCGACCGATCGTTCCTATGACAGCTATATGCTATAGTCATCCGATCCGGCCGGTTCCGGCACATGTGCAGCGTATTTATACCAAAAGACTTTGTGCAAAGTTTGGTTAAGATAGCTTTAAAACTGACGGAGGAGATAGCACAGAAACAGATCGACGGACGGACAGACGGACATGGCTATATAAACTCAGTCATGCTGATCAAGAATATATATACTTTATGGGGTCGGAGATGCTCCTTCTATGCGTTACAAACATCCGGACAATTTTAATATACGCTCACTCTCTCACTCGCGCTCGTAGCAAATGCGCTTGGTCCACAATGTTGCCTGAAAGCCATAGCTCATTTATGTGCTCCTTACCGACTTTTCTTCAAATTTTCCAAATTTTCTTTGCTGCAGATTTACAAATAGATATTTTTCTAAATTTTGACCGAATGTAGAGGCGAAATTTGACAATCCATGAATCCATCTTCAAACAATTTTACAGCCTTACTAATTTGATAAACACCTTTTTTCTACCTATCAAACAACTCACAACTCCAAACAATATAAACAACAACATATTACAAAATATACAAAACACGTGTACACGAATAATAAATTAATTATTATGAATATTTTAAACAATTCAAGTCCATCGTCAGTTTTGAAGACAAATTTGCACCGCAATTTGAATCAGTACACACAGCCACGTTGCACTTTGATCCAGCGACAGCCAGAGCGAGCGGCGCGTGTACGTTTCCTGCGAAACGGTGATGCCATCTTCCAGGGTTTGGTTGTGTGTGTTTCCCCACAGATCTACAAAACGTTCGAAAAACTCCTAGAAGATGTGACAACAAAACTGATGCGACATCTGCCTGTCTGGGCGACCATTGAGAAGCTATTTAGGCCGAATGGAGAACCATATACCCATTTGCAAGATTTTGTGGATGGTGATTTTTGCGTGGCCTGTTAAAAAAACGAACGATTTGTAAAGCTAAAAACCATGATGGAAGAGAGAAGAAGACATCCCAACTCTGAAAAGATGCCAATGGACACACATAAAAAAAAAGTGCATAGTATAATTTAAATAATACAAACATATTAACTTCTATTATGCCAGTTTTCATATTGAATTTAAATATAAATGACTTAAGTTTAAATAAAATCATATTAGCCATATCTAGTCAATATGAAAATTATTAAAGTCGAAGTGTAATCCAGTTAATATAAAGTTTGTCATATTGAATTGTTAGTTTTTTCCTTTGTTTATGCAAACGCAAGTTTTGATGATGCTATGGGTCGACACGTGTGTAATTTTTATGGCCGTTGCTACTGGCGATTTGGTGGAAACATCGGCATATAACCCCGACGTCACTGCCAAGGGGCACACGAGTTGGTTATGACCGCGATCATTTACTGGCGTGTACTTTTTGTAGGCAATTTTGTTCTCTTTATTAACGGATCCTTTTATAAATATAGTTAAACGACTCCGTTTTAGATATATAATTAAATGTCGAAGGTTTGGTCTTAATAAAAAAAATGTTTTATTTATTAATTACAAAACTTAAACTTTGAAGAATTACAATCCTATAATTAAGATGTGTCGCGGTTGCGAATGTGTAGTAATCTTATAATTTAGATGTGTCGCGGATGCGGTACGTGGTAAAACTCAATGTGTGGTTCAGTCGTTGGTGCTTAGCAAACCTCGGTTCATTGAAGATTTTTGAAGATCAAAAAGCTTTAGAATAAAATAAAAGCTTTTTTTCTTTTCTCATTTCATAATTTGAGAGTGGATTTTATGAGCCGAAAATTTGAGCTGCATAAGCGTTTTGTTCTTCGTGGGAATAACGATTGCGGCGGATGTTTATGTCTGTGATTAATGTTTATGTCTGTACGTGACTAATCGCCAAAATTGTTATTGTCATCAAAATTTGGGGGCTAGGATTCTTTTTACAGATTTTTATGTGTGTAGGATCGGTTTTCGATTTTTATTTGTGTAGGATCGGGCTTCGATTTTTATGTATGTGTGTGATCGTGTTGTGTTTTTCGTGTGGGTATGTTTAATAGCTAGTGGGGTTGATTATGAAAATGTGTGGGATCTTACATTGGATCTTTGTGTAGTGGATATGTGACTTCCCCATCCTTTGAATTTAGCTTGTCCTCAAGCAGTAATTTTAGGATATAATATTGGATTCGATACATTTTCAATATCTGGTGTAATTGGTGTTGACAAGTTTTCGATTGGTGATTGTTCTTTTTGATTTTTGTATTTTACAATAATTCTGTGTGGGATTGTCTTATATTTAAAGATAAGATACAATAGTATTGTGATAAAAATTATGATAAGTGTGGTTAACGTAATTATTTGAAATACATTATTATTTTTTGTATGTTCTTGAATTATTTCTTTTGCTTGAATATAGGATAGTGGGTCTAATTTTTTTACATTATTGTTAGCATAAATTGTTTGTGTATAGTCTAATAGTCTAATAGTGTGTTTGTAAGTAAAATATCTTCAAGTTGAATTGAACAATTGAAAGCTTTTATAATGTTGTTTCCTTCGATTATTATTTCCCTGCTCATGCAATTTTGATTTAATATTGTTTTGGGAAGGTTCCATGTAATGTTTACGTTGGGCTCTACATAATTTACTTCGAGATTTTTGTGTGATTTTTGTATTTCTGCATTCTGTGCAAACTTGATTTAGTATTCCTGTAATACATTTGCTTATGACTAAGTCTTTTGAATTAACCGTGTAGGTTTGATTGTGTTGAACGAAATATTTATCATGAATTATTTCTGTTAAAATATTGTAATTATTGTCTGGGAATGGTAAAATAATCCAAATTTCATTTTTACTGGTTTTTAACCAAGTTGAGGTTTCTTGCTTAGAAGTTTCTCTGAATTAATATGGGTTAACGAATCGTGTTTTAATAGTTTGGGGTTAAATATACCAAGTCTAGTTAGTTGCATTCCTCTATGTCTTCTATGTATTCTGTAAATTGTTGTGAGAATGGCCAGTCTTTGATCGTTCTCGTAAATTATATTCATTTGATCTATACCATGGTTGATTACGTCAATAACATGATTTAAATCGTTTTCTTGTATACTGTTTTCTGAAAAATTATTTATTTTGAGTTCCAAATCTTCTTTATCTTCTTGGTCTAGAGTGCCAAATAGGTATTTGTAAGTTGTTCCTATAAAATTGATAAGTCCTCTTTTGCTACGTTTAGCAATTCTAATGCCGTTCATTTCTCTTTCAAGTTTTTCTGTTAAGTATTTTATTTGTGGAAGTTCTTTAAATTCTTCGGTTTGATGTAAAAGGTTTTCAAGGGTTTGTTCAGTTTTTGTTATGTCAACTGACAGATAGTGGTATTCGTAGTTTACTAGAAGGTCTATTTCTCCTGTTTTAAAAATTAAATAGCCATTCTTTGCTTGAACGGGATTCACTTCTAGGCTTTGGCATTTTGCCTTTTTAACAAAACATATTATTAAAAATATTTAAATTAATAAATAAAATATTTATTTCGCCTGTCTTTTTGAAAGGATTAGTAGTTTTAGTCTTTACCAGGTGTGATTGACGGTATCTGGTGTCAATTTCATATTCGTTTCTTTTTTGCGTCGTAAAGACGCGATTTGAGACCAAAGTGTCGCTAACAGATGGAGTCTTGGGATCGAATTTGTGCTGAGTGGAGCTACTCGAGCCTTTTACACAATTTTTTTGGTGGTGAAAATCGCACTTAAAATCTAGCTTTTTTCAAAAAATTGATAAATTTAGTGAAAAGTTGCAGACAAAAGCCTTTATAACGCCGAAGTCGAGAACCGGACTGAGAAATAGTGTATGAACGAATGTTAGGGCGTTCGAAGAGAACATTTCCTTTTCATAATGAAAGACACGAAACTGAAGATATACCCTTTTTTCTGAAGGTACTTTTTTCCCCAATCGAAAAACTATCTTTTCCGCGATTTCTCGAAAACGGCCCCATAAAAAAATTTGCGAATTGAATTTTTGGACTCAGCAAATGGACTTACATACGAAATGACTGCCAGATGGTCGGGATCGGAAATGCTCTAAACTAGCGTAATCAAAACACAACTGAAAGTATATTGCTCTTAGTAGGCTTCAACAAATCAAATGAATTGTCGAGGGAATATTTAAACTCGTCATTTTTCGGATTCCATCTCAGTGTTTTTACAGACGCTCGTCAAATTGTAAGAGCTTCTCTTCGCAGCTATATGTTAATAGCCCCGAGTGATTGGTTGCCCATTTGGCTAACTTAAAACCGCCATGCTCTGACACTTCATTCACCTGTGCACGAATGACTTAAAGCTCTTATAACGAATTCGCTCCAGTAAGAATGTCATCTACATAAAAAAAGCTTTTTTATGACCTGCAACAAGAAAGGGTGAGCCTTCGAATATATCTCTGCCAGTTCTACGAGACAACGAATAGCCAAATAAGGAGCAGAAGCGGTACCGTACGTTACGGTATTCAAACGATATGTCTTTAACTCTTCAGTCGGACCCTTTCTCCAAACAATTAACTGAAAATTGCGATCCTCTTTCAGCGACGTTTACCTGCCGATACATTTTAGAAATGACGGCCTGTTAAAGCATATTTATGCAATCGAAATTTTGCGAGGATCGAATAAAAGTTCCCTCTGAATAGTAGGGCCCACCATTAAAGTTTCGTTCAGAGATATTGAAGTTGATGTCTTACTTGACGCATCAAAAACTACCCGCAACTGGGTGGTGCTACTATCAGGACGAAGGACGCACTGATGTGGAATGTAATAATGCAGTCCTCGAGGAATAGAAGATACCAATGCCATATGGCCGAGGTCTCGATATTCTTGCATAAAATCGTTATACATTTTTCGCATTATGTCATCTTTTGACAATCGCCGCTCCAATGCCAAAAATCGACGTTTGGCTGTCTCAAAGGACAGTCCTAGTACCTTTGGATTTATTTTGAACGGCAATTTAACTTCAAATCTCCCAGACTCCACCCTTCGTACTGTTTGCTTGAAGATGAGTTCACATTCATGCTGTTCAGCTGAATATACAGCCTTCGACTTGTCTGGAATTTGTTCCAATTCCCATATTGTCAAGAGAACTCTTGTCGCTATCAATCGAAACATTGCATCCTTAGACTTCAGGTGATGTGCCCTGAGAGTATTTTCCGGAAACTACCAGCCCAGCAAAGTTTTCTGTATTGTTGGGTGTCTCGGACTGTTGAAAAAACGCATAAATCCATTTCTGTTTTTCCAAGAAAAAAATATTTCTTCTGTCTTGAATTTCATGAGAATTGATCAGCTCTGTTAGGTCACTGTATGCTAACAGAAGCTGATGCAATAACAAGGATTTCTGCGAATGCAAAAACACAATGTTCTTACACGTACAGCACACATATGTAAGTAGTAAGCACCCTTCAGTTCTCGTCACCAATGAATCACCAATGATTCACCGATGACATAGGCCAATTCATCGGTGAATCACTACGGGAAAAATGTAGTGAATTTAACATAGGCATGTCCTAGGAGGTCACGCGTGACTGTTCATTGCGAATCACTGATGAATTCACTGGTAGATTCATCGATGATTCACGCATGATTTCTTTGCAAAATTCACTACTGAATTTACCAAAAAAATTCATTTATGGGGCACCCATGATTCCTGCATGAATTTTGCAAAAAAGTCACCCCGGAATCATCGATGAATTTGAAACAGAATTCATCAATTAATTCACCTATAAATTCAAATTGGATTCTCCCAAGAAACTGTTACAAAATTAACTGATGAATACAAACAAATGGAATATAAAACGATTAATTTCATAAAATAATAAACCAAAAAACTTTTCCCCCGATTCACAAACAGGCAACATTATATATTTGTTATATTCACTCATTTTATTTATCAATATATTACAAAATAAACATAATAAACACTTAACTAGTAAATACAGAAAACTTATAATAGAATTGAATGTAAAAAAATGCATAAAAGAAGCAATCCACATCACAACAACTTGTCTGCAGACAATTATGCATTAATAAGATAACTTCAGCCACAAAAAAAACAACCACTATTATTTGACACGTTGAACGTCGCGCGATGCCAGTAAAGACACAAGTGCGTCTTAGATTTTTCAACGCATTTGACGACGGGCACGCAAACGCAAAGGGCAGAAGCAACGGCGCATTTATCCTTCTCGCTTTCGCACATTTGCTTACTCAGGGTATGGAAAGGCATATACGACTTTGAAAAGCTTATGTGTACATTTGTTTAAGATCCAAAAATAAAATATTGCTTTAGGGATAATAATAATAATAGTGTATCATAAGGTTATTCCACGAACGATCTGTCCAAGCCCCTTGTTTTTTAAATTGCAAAATTGATACATAAAATATAGTTTAATTGCTTGCTCATAATTAAAGGGTATTCAAACTTCTTCGTTTGTTCTTATCTTTTGGCCTGTGCGAGCAGAGCGATTGTCACGCCTTTTTTTTGGGTTTTTTTTATGTAAAATTGCAACAACAAATATACACAGAATTGAGCTCTGCCGACGTCGACGCAAAAGCAGCGCACGCTGACTTTTGTTTTTCGATGTTCTAGGCAAAATTCCAACAACAAATATACACAGAATTTAGCTCTGCCGACGTCGACGTTGACGCAGATCAGTGAAAAACTGGTGAATTTGAAGAGTAGTGAATTCTGGAACTGAAGGGCAGTATACAGATCTGTTAAGTAGGCACGTGTGTGTGTGATCTGAAGTTGCAACAGCACATGCTTGCTTTGTCATTATGTTATTCAAGCTTTCATTCTGTTTTGTGAAGTTGAAGTGACAAGTCGAAGGCTTAATATAAATAAAGAGAAAAAGTTGAATATATCTCAAATAACTGTGCATATTTCTTGGAACATTTTGGAGGCTTCTGCAGTTGTGGTGGACTGTGTCGATGGACACTGAATTTTCAATAGGTTATGGGCCCAGTCCTCGCCTAATAACTGCGGTTAAGTATATTTTTATTTATTTATTTATTTATTTATTTATTTATTTAGTCGACAAAAAGGCTGTCAACTCAATTACACATCTATATATGGGACATTCCATATCAACTCGGCCACCCAACATTTTCTATTTCAAAAATTTTTAATGGCTATTATTTTGAAGTACTATACATAGATGAAAATACCCCAAACCATTTTTCCCCTACCCACTCAATAGTTCTTAAGATAAACTAGGTACAAAACGAAATTTTAAAAAATCACAACTTTTGAACGGTGTATCGGTTTAGTCGAACTAAAGACGGTCTTTTGTTATTTTCTCGTGAACTTTTCGATAAAAATGTGAGACTTCAACCAATGCGATCGGAAGTATTTTTTCCCTTTAAAAAAATCAGTATTTTTGTACTTTTCTCCGCGAGGGCCAATCTGTATTTGATCCGAATATTTTCTCAGAAAGAGCATATTTTATGTACATTTCACAATTTATTTCAAGATGGAAGACAGCCTGAGAGCGCGGAAATAATTTTTTTGTAGATTTTTTTTTTGGTTTGACTGTTATTTCAAATATTATGACCTAAAAATAAAAAATTAATCAAATTTCTGTTAAATTTTAAAGCAGGTCATTCATTATCAAGTGAAACTGTGGAAAAAGTACTCAGCTTTTACCTAGAAAACAGTCGATTAATTCCAGGGTTTAGAACACAGTAGCTGTTAAAATTAACGAAGAAAAGAGGGTCCTGGCGTTCAATCACTATCACTTGAACCAAAAAAGCTCCTGTCCAGTGCTGCGATTGAGACCGTGCAATATCGAATGTGTCAGAGCACGGACAAATGCACCTTTCAAACTCCTAATGATCAACGTTTATTCTTATTTGGCTTGCTAAGATGTGATTTTTATACTGAAAAACTAGCAAAAAATACTCTCAAACAGAGGTATGTTTACTTAATTGTGAATATAGCGTTTATTTTTTCATCCGATGACCAAGAGCAAAAAATGCTCGTTAAAGATTACCCAATCCTGTCAATATCTTATACCTGAGCAATTTTAATGGTAAGATTGAAAAAAAACTCAATAAAAGTCAGCAAAAATTAAAAATTATCAAAAATTTTTCAAAATCCAACTTTTGAAGTGCCATAACTTCGTCATTTATAGTTGGATTTACAACAACTGTCGTTTTTTTAAGAAATAATTTTATTATCTTTTATTTTTGTTCCAGTTTATACATATCGGTCAACTAAAATCAGAGAAAATGGCATTTTAGTAGACCTACCTTTTTTCAAAACACTAAAATTGAAAATTTCGCGATATTTGAATTCAGCGCAGATTTGAATTCAGCGTGAAATTTTACATTAGAATCAATTGCTAAAAGTGCGGGATACAAAAACTTTTCAAATTTTGGACATAGTGTAATTAGTTTATAAAGAAAAGAAACACCTAATAGTGTTCTACGGTTAGCTAACGAAGGAAGGTCAATAAGCAAGAGTCTGTTAAAATACGATGGCAGACGAAGGTTAGGGTCCCAATTTAAGCCACGTAGGGCAAAAAGCAAGAATTGCTTCTGAACTGATTCAATACTATCTATATGATTTTTATACTGCGGAGACCAGACGGACGAGCTGTATTCAAGTACAGGACGGACTAGAGCAGTGTATAAAAGCTTTGTGGTATATGGATCATTGAACTCTTTCGACCAACGTTTAATGAATCCGAGTACACCATTTGCTCTATTAACAATAGAGGAGATATGAGGATTGAAACTCAATTTGGGGTCAAAAAGAATTCCAAGATCAACAACTGTAGAAATTCGTTCCAAGGGTTCATTTCAATCGTATAGGTAGCCTACGAAGGCTTGCAACGATGGAAAGTCATGAACATGCACTGGAGCAATTAAGGTGTAATTGATTAATCAGACACCAGGACTGCAAGGAGTTTAAGTCATCTTGCAATCTGATGGAGTGCATCGGGTCGTTGAAAGATAAAATAAGTTTTACATCATCGGCGTACATAAGTATCCGAGAATTCGAAATTATTGTTGGAAGATCATTAATAAATAGAGTAAACGAGAGCGTAAGTTAAAGTCGGCTCTAACCAACTTCGATATACCCGTTACTCATGACCCTGCGGTCCTTAGGGTGACCGTGCAAAAAGTATGCAACATTTTTTTATGGTGGGAGGGGGGTAGCGGGGGGGGCTTGTATCACTTTTTTGCTCATAACTTGAGAACCGTTCATCCGATCTTGATTGTTTCTTCGGCAAATCGATTCAGTTTGTAATTACTAACTATCTTTAGAAGGTACGAATCGTCTATCTTCAAAACTGTAGGAGATATAACGTTTTTTTTAAATTGCGGGGGCGGGAGGGGGCGTGGCCAAAATTTGAAATAAACTTGATCTGCGTGCAGATAAAAGAAGCATTTGTCCCATACATGTCAAACCTCTATCTCTTACCATCTCTGAGATCTAGGTGTTCATACAGACGGACGGACGGACGGACAGACGGACAGACGGACAGACGGACATGGCTATATCGACTCGGCTGTTGATGCTGATCAAGAATATATATACTTTATATGGTCGGAGATGATTCCTTCTGCCTGTTACATACATTTGCACGACTTTAGTATACCCTTTTTACTCTACGAGTAACGGGTATAAAAACAATGGGCCGAGGTGACTGCCTTGTGGCACACCTGAAGTGACAAAGACAGGCTTTGACGTACTAGAGCGTAGCAGAACTTTTTGAGTTCTATCTTTTAAATACGACGAAACCCAAAGTAGAAAAGGGGATGGAAATCCTAATCGATCAAGTTTAACGAGAAGATCATGGTTCACAGAATCAAATGCTTTACTGAAGTCGGTGTAGATGACATCAGTTTGTTTTTGTAAAAGGAAACCGTCGTGTACCATTGAGGTAAATTCAATTAAATTGGTCGCAGTTGACCGACGCTTTGTAAATCCATGCTGGAAAGGTGATAAAATCGATTTACAATAGTGCTGTAGGGAAGAGGTTATGATCTGTTCAAATAATTTTGGAATAGCGGATAGTTTAGCTATGCCCCTATAATTGGATATATCAGACTTCCCACCTTTTTTATGAAGAGGAATAATATAAGATTCCTTCCAAGGATTTGGAAAAATACCAGACTCTAACGATAGATTAAAAAGTTTAAGCAATGGATTGCACAAAGAAATTCAACACTCTTTGAGCACACAACTAGGAATGTTGTCAGGCCCAGGGGAGTATGAAGGTTTTAGTGATTTTAAATGAGAAAGTAAAGAGCTTTCGGGTCTAATTTTTTTACATTATTGTTAGCATAAATTGTTTGTGTATAGTCTAATAGTCTAATAGTGTGTTTGTAAGTAAAATATCTTCAAGTTGAATTGAACAATTGAAAGCTTTTATAATGTTGTTTCCTTCGATTATTATTTCCCTGCTCATGCAATTTTGATTTAATATTGTTTTGGGAAGGTTCCATGTAATGTTTACGTTGGGCTCTACATAATTTACTTCGAGATTTTTGTGTGATTTTTGTATTTCTGCATTCTGTGCAAACTTGATTTAGTATTCCTGTAATACATTTGCTTATGACTAAGTCTTTTGAATTAACCGTGTAGGTTTGATTGTGTTGAACGAAATATTTATCATGAATTATTTCTGTTAAAATACTGTAATTATTGTCTGGGAATGGTAAAATAATCCAAATTTCATTTTTACTGGTTTTTAACCAAGTTGAGGTTTTTATGCTTAGAAGTTTCTCTGAATTAATATGGGTTAACGAATCGTGTTTTAATAGTTTGGGGTTAAATATACCAAGTCTAGTTAGTTGCATTCCTCTATGTCTTCTATGTATTCTGTAAATTGTTGTGAGAATGGCCAGTCTTTGATCGTTCTCGTAAATTATATTCATTTGATCTATACCATGGTTGATTACGTCAATAACATGATTTAAATCGTTTTCTTGTATACTGTTTTCTGAAAAATTATTTATTTTGAGTTCCAAATCTTCTTTATCTTCTTGGTCTAGAGTGCCAAATAGGTATTTGTAAGTTGTTCCTATAAAATTGATAAGTCCTCTTTGCTACGTTTAGCAATTCTAATGCCGTTCATTTCTCTTTCAAGTTTTTCTGTTACGTATTTTATTTGTGGAAGTTCTTTAAATTCTTCGGTTTGATGTAAAAGGTTTTCAAGGGTTTGTTCAGTTTTTGTTATGTCAACTGACAGATAGTGGTATTCGTAGTTTACTAGAAGGTCTATTTCTCCTGTTTTAAAAATTAAATAGCCATTCTTTGCTTGAACGGGATTCACTTCTAGGCTTTGGCATTTTGCCTTTTTAACAAAACATACTATTAAAAATATTTAAATTAATAAATAAAATATTTATTTCGCCTGTCTTTTGAAAGGATTAGTAGTTTTAGTCTTTACCAGGTGTGATTGACGGTATCTGGTGTCAATTTCATATTCGTTTCTTTTTTTGCGTCGTAAGGACGCGATTTGAGACCAAAGTGTCGCTAACAGATGGAGTCTTGGGATCGAATTTGTGCTGAGTGGAGCTACTCGAGCCTTTTACACAATTTTTTGGTGGTGAAAATCGCACTTAAAATCTAGCTTTTTTCAAAAAAATTGATAAATTTAGTGAAAAGTTGCAGACAAAAAGCCTTTATAACGCCGAAGTCGAGAACCGGACTGAGAAATAGTGTATGAACGAATGTTAGGGCGTTCAATTACCTTCGAAGAGAACATTTCCTTTTCATAATGAAAGACACGAAACTGAAGATATACCCTTTTTTCTGAAGGTACTTTTTTCCCCCAATCGAAAAACTATCTTTTCCGCGATTTCTCGAAAACGGCCCCATAAAAAAATTTGCGAATTGAATTTTTGGACTCAGCAAATGGACTTACATACGAAATGACTGCCAGATGGTCGGAAATGCTCTAAACTAGTGTAATCAAAACACAACTGAAAGTATATTGCTCTTAGTAGGCTTCAACAAATCAAATGAATTGTCGAGGGAATATTTAAACTCGTCATTTTTCGGATTCCATCTCAGTGTTTTTACAGACGCTCGTCAAATTGTAAGAGCTTCTCTTCGCAGCTATATGTTAATAGCCCCGAGTGATTGGTTGCCCATTTGGCTAACTTAAAACCGCCATGCTCTGACACTTCATTCACCTGTGCACGAATGACTTAAAGCTCTTATAACGAATTCGCTCCAGTAAGAATGTCATCTACATAAAAAAAGCTTTTTATGACCTGCAACGCAACAGGGTGAGCCTT
Organism: Lordiphosa clarofinis; assembly: GCA_018904275.1. Taxonomy (NCBI): domain Eukaryota; kingdom Metazoa; phylum Arthropoda; class Insecta; order Diptera; family Drosophilidae; genus Lordiphosa; species Lordiphosa clarofinis. The sequence goes on along the minus strand of JAEIGQ010000297.1, from coordinate 219,908 downwards.
CGAATATATCTCTGCCAGTTCTACGAGACAACGAATAGCCAAATAAGGAGCAGAAGCGGTACCGTACGTTACGGTATTCAAACGATATGTCTTTAACTCTTCAGTCGGACCCTTTCTCCAAACAATTAACTGAAAATTGCGATCCTCTTCAGCGACGTTTACCTGCCGATACATTTTAGAAATGACGGCCTGTTAAAGCATATTTATGCAATCGAAATTTTGCGAGGATCGAATAAAGTTCCCTCTGAATAGTAGGGCCCACCATTAAAGTTTCGTTCAGAGATATTGAAGTTGATGTCTTACTTGACGCATCAAAAACTACCCGCAACTGGGTGGTGCTACTATCAGGACGAAGGACGCACTGATGTGGAATGTAATAATGCAGTCCTCGAGGAATAGAAGATACCAATGCCATATGGCCGAGGTCTCGATATTCTTGCATAAAATCGTTATACATTTTTCGCATTATGTCATCTTTTGACAATCGCCGCTCCAATGCCAAAAATCGACGTTTGGCTGTCTCAAAGGACAGTCCTAGTACCTTGGATTTATTTTGAACGGCAATTTAACTTCAAATCTCCCAGACTCCACCCTTCGTACTGTTTGCTTGAAGATGAGTTCACATTCATGCTGTTCAGCTGAATATACAGCCTTCGACTTGTCTGGAATTTGTTCCAATTCCCATATTGTCAAGAGAACTCTTGTCGCTATCAATCGAAACATTGCATCCTTAGACTTCAGGTGATGTGCCCTGGAGAGTATTTTCCGGAAACTACCAGCCCAGCAAAGTTTTCTGTATTGTTGGGTGTCTCGGACTGTTGAAAAAACGCATAAATCCATTTCTGTTTTTCCAAGAAAAAATATTTCTTCTGTCTTGAATTTCATGAGAATTGATCAGCTCTGTTAGGTCACTGTATGCTAACAGAAGCTGATGCAATAACAAGGATTTCTGCGAATGCAAAAACACAATGTTCTTACACGTACAGCACACATATGTAAGTAGTAAGCAGTATACAGATCTGTTAAGTAGGCACGTGTGTGTGTGATCTGAAGTTGCAACAGCACATGCGCTTGCTGTCATTATGTTATTCAAGCTTTCATTCTGTTTTGTGAAGTTGAAGTGACAAGTCGAAGGCTTAATATAAATAAAGAGAAAAAGTTGAATATATCTCAAATAACTGTGCATATTTCTTGGAACATTTTGGAGGCTTCTGCAGTTGTGGTGGACTGTGTCGATGGACACTGAATTTTCAATAGGTTATGGGCCCAGTCCTCGCCTAATAACTGCGGTTAAGTATATTTTTATTTATTTATTTATTTATTTATTTATTTATTTAGTCGACAAAAAAAGGCTGTCAACTCAATTACACATCTATATATGGGACATTCCATATCAACTCGGCCACCCAACATTTTCTATTTCCAAAAAATTTTTAATGGCTATTATTTTGAAGTACTATACATAGATGAAAATACCCCAAACCATTTTTCCCCTACCCTCAATAGTTCTTAAGATAAACCAGGTACAAACGAAATTTTAAAAAAATCACAACTTTTGAACGGTGTATCGGATTTAGTCGAACTAAAGACGGTCTTTTGTTATTTTCTCGTGAACTTTTCGATAAAAATGTGAGACTTCAACCAATGCGATCGGAAGTATTTTTTCCTTTAAAAAAATCAGTATTTTGTACTTTTCTCCGCGAGGGCCAATCTGTATTTGATCCGAATATTTTTCTCAGAAAGAGCATATTTTTATGTACATTTCACAATTTATTTCAAGATGGAAGACAGCCTGAGAGCGCGGAAATAATTTTTTTGTAGATTTTTTTTTTTGGTTTGACTGTTATTTCAAATATTATGACCTAAAAATAAAAAAATTAATCAAATTTCTGTTAAATTTTAAAGCAGGTCATTCATTATCAAGTGAAACTGTGGAAAAAGTACTCAGCTTTACCTAGAAAACAGTCGATTAATTCCAGGGTTTAGAGACACAGTAGCTGTTAAAATTAACGAAGAAAAGAGGGTCCTGGCGTTCAATCACTATCACTTGAACCAAAAAAAGCTCCTGTCCAGTGCTGCGATTGAGACCGTGCAATATCGAATGTGTCAGAGCACGGACAAATGCACCTTTCAAACTCCTAATGATCAACGTTTATTCTTATTTGGCTTGCTAAGATGTGATTTTTATACTGAAAAACTAGCAAAAAAATACTCTCAAACAGAGGTATGTTTACTTAATTGTGAATATAGCGTTTATTTTTCATCCGATGACCAAGAGCAAAAATGCTCGTTAAAGATTACCCAATCCTGTCAATATCTTATACCTGAGCAATTTTAATGGTAAGATTGAAAAAACTCAATAAAAGTCAGCAAAAAATTAAAAATTATCAAAAATTTTTCAAAAATCCAACTTTGAAGTGCCATAACTTCGTCATTTATAGTTGGATTTACAACAACTGTCGTTTTTTTAAGAAATAATTTTATTATCTTTTATTTTTGTTCCAGTTTATACATATCGGTCAACTAAAATCAGAGAAAATGGCATTTTAGTAGACCTACCTTTTTTTCAAAACACTAAAATTGAAAATTTCGCGATATTTGAATTCAGCGCAGATTTGAATTCAGCGTGAAATTTTACATTAGAATCAATTGCTAAAAGTGCGGGATACAAAAACTTTTCAAATTTTGTGACATAGTGTAATTAGTTTATAAAGAAAAGAAACACCTAATACTGTTCTACGGTTAGCTAACGAAGGAAGGTCAATAAGCAAGAGTCTGTTAGAGTTCGATGGCAGACGAAGGTTAGGGTCCCAATTTAAGCCACATAGGGCAAAAAGCAAGAATTGCTTCTGAACTGATTCAATACTATCTATATGATTTTTATACTGCGGAGACCAGACGGACGAGCTGTATTCAAGTACAGGACGGACTAGAGCAGTGTATAAAAGCTTTGTGGTATATGGATCATTGAACTCTTTCGACCAACGTTTAATGAATCCGAGTACACCATTTGCTCTATTAACAATAGAGGAGATATGAGGATTGAAACTCAATTTGGGGTCAAAAAGAATTCCAAGATCAACAACTGTAGAAATTCGTTCCAAGGGTTCATTTCCAATCGTATAGGTAGCCTACGAAGGCTTGCAACGATGGAAAGTCATGAACATGCACTTGGAGCAATTAAGGTGTAATTGATTAATCAGACACCAGGACTGCAAGGAGTTTAAGTCATCTTGCAATCTGATGGAGTGCATCGGGTCGTTGAAAGATAAAATAAGTTTTACATCATCGGCGTACATAAGTATCCGAGAATTCGAAATTATTGTTGGAAGATCATTAATAAATAGAGTAAACGAGAGCGTAAGTTAAAGTCGGCTCTAACCGACTTCGATATACCCGTTACTCATGACCCTGCGGTCCTTAGGGTGACCGTGCAAAAAGTATGCAACATTTTTTTATGGTGGGAGGGGGGGTAGCGGGGGGGCTTGTATCACTTTTTTGCTCATAACTTGAGAACCGTTCATCCGATCTTGATTGTTTCTTCGGCAAATCGATTCAGTTTGCTAATTACTAACTATCTTTAGAAGGTACGAATCGTCTATCTTCAAAACTGTAGGAGATATAACGTTTTTTTTAAATTGCGGGGGCGGGAGGGGGCGTGGCCAAAAAATTTGAAATAAACTTCGATCTGCGTGCAGATAAAAGAAGCATTTGTCCCATACATGTCAAACCTTATGTCTTACCATCTCTGAGATCTAGGGGTGTTCATACAGACGGACGGACGGACGGACGGACGGACAGACGGACAGACGGACAGACGGACATGGCTATATCGACTCGGCTGTTGATGCTGATCAAGAATATATATACTTTATTGGTCGGAGATGATTCCTTCTGCCTGTTACATACATTTGCACGACTTTAGTATACCCTTTTACTCTACGAGTAACGGGTATAAAAACAATGGGCCGAGGTGACTGCCTTGGGCACACCTGAAGTGACAAAGACAGGCTTTGACGTACTAGAGCGTAGCAGAACTTTTTGAGTTCTATCTTTTAAATACGACGAAACCCAAAGTAGAAAAGGGGATGGAAATCCTAATCGATCAAGTTTAACGGGAAGATCATGGTTCACAGAATCAAATGCTTTACTGAAGTCGGTGTAGATGACATCAGTTTGTTTTTGTAAAAGGAAACCGTCGTGACCATGAGGTAAATTCAATTAAATTGGTCGCAGTTGACCGACGCTTTGTAAATCCATGCTGGAAAGGTGATAAAATCGATTTACAATAGTGCTGTAGGGAAGAGGTTATGATCTGTTCAAATAATTTTGGAATAGCGGATAGTTTAGCTATGCCCCTATAATTGGATATATCAGACTTCCCACCTTTTTATGAAGAGGAATAAATAAGATTCCTTCAAGGATTTGGAAAAATACCAGACTCTAACGATAGATTAAAAAGTTTAAGCAATGGATTGCATAAAGAAATTCAACACTCTTTGAGCACACAACTAGGAATGTTGTCAGGCCCAGGGGAGTATGAAGGTTTTAGTGATTTTAAATGAGAAAGTAAAGAGCTTTCGGAAACAGGGAGCAGTTATAGAGTTAGAAGAAGAAATGTTATAAGGATAAGAAGCATTAGTAAAGCGCGTAGAGGAGTAAGTAGATTGAAAGAAGTCGGCGAACAGGTCAACGGCTGTGGAGTCATCGTTAGCCTTTTGTTCGCCCAGAAAAAAAGAGGAAGGTAAAGAAGAAGACCTACGTTTAGAATTTACAAAGCTGTAGAATTGCTTAGGATCCTCTGCGAATTGAATTTTGCATCGCACAAGATATTTCCTATAGCACTAGGAATTAAAAAGTGTAAAGTTCGATTTTGCAATTGAGTATTTAGAAAAGTCAACGGCAGAACCAGAACTTTTATACTTTTTGAAGCATCTAGACTTAATATTTTTTAAATTAGAAAGTCTAGGACAATACCAAGGAGAATTAATGGACGCGGGAGAGGGAGCGCTATTAGGAACACAGATATCTAAAAGAGAATTAATGGAACAATAGAAAAAACTAAAAGCAAAGTCTAAATTAACTGAATTGTACAAAGGAGTCCAGTCTGTTGTACAAATAAGTTGATTTAATAACGTAAAGTTTCCTTTACGAAAACATCGACGAGGCTTATTGGAAATATTAACTGTCGAAGAGGTACGTCCAATAGCTGAAATAGAGATTTCAAGCGTAGGATGGTAAATATCTTCGGGCAGTGGGGCAGACCTAGAGACGACAGCATTCGCGCTGTCAGAGACGAAAACGAGATCCAACAATTTATTTAAACTGTTTGGTAATGCGTTAATTTGTAAAAACGACATGTCCAACAGACCATCTAAAAAGTCATGATGTGCTGAAGGTACAAGATAAGTTGACCCATTAAAATTAGACCAAGTGATGTTTGGTAGGTTAAAATCACCAACGACAACCATTGAGTCAATGTCTCTTAATTGGGTAAAAACATCTTTAATACAAGCTATATGTTGCATATAAACTTGACTACAGAAGGATAGGGAGGGACATACGAGCAGGTAATAAATAAAGCGAATGTTTGAAAAGTTACCTTTACGGCAACAAATTCAACATCCCTAGGCAATTAACATTGATCAGCTCAGATCGCAGGCTGGATTTAACTGCAATCAGTACTCCTCCACCTCTGCGAACTGGCTGATCATGCCGGTAGATAAAAATCATTGGACAATATTTCAGAATCAGAGATGGTTTGATTTGACCAAGTCTCTGAAAATGCAATAATGTCAAATTCAAATGAAGCACTATTCAAGAACAAAGTAGAAAGTTTGGATAACAAACCCCAACATTCTGATAGGCTATATTAGGACAAAGAGTTGTGTCTAGTTTTTTGAAATCTTACTAGAGTTGGTCCCTGGCTGAGAGGATAAGTTAAAAGCAGACAAACTGACAGGATTCGGCCTATTTCGATTTCTTTGCTTAAACTCATGAACAATCATATCTGGCAGCCAAAAATTCTGGGTCACATATGATTGAAAATGCTTCCGCTGGAACACTTATGCTAAAGGAAGCCACATCACGAGGTTGGGCAAAGCTAAACTTTGTAATAGAAACACTTGCTGAGGATTTGCTCGCAATATAAGCAGCAATATTCTCGCAAGTAGTTTCAGGTGACAACCTAGACACAAAAACTTGCTTACGTGGGCAATCACAGTAAGAAGTGGACGCTGAGAAGGGACTGAAATAGTGACATCAGGTATAGACGGCACAATTGGGGATGGTCTAGTCTCGGTGTTGGAGTATTATCAACAACATTACCAGCAGCTTGATTTAAGGGCGGAGGCAAGGGAGACAAAGCAAGCAAAGTACCTGGTGCGGACAGAAATGGTTGGTGACCTATCTAAATATTGCGGCGAAGCTGGCACAGAAGAAGGCGTTTCGGACGACTTGCCAACGTCGGAAGGTGGCGGTTCTAAATTCTGACCAGCTGACTCTAACCGACGCGAGGGCAAAGCGATTCAAACTTATATTCACTAAGCAACTCAGAACTGGAGATAAACTCGCTAGTGAATTGCTTATGTAACTTGCGCAGATTATTATATTTTTTTCTCGTCAGTGCACATTCGAGAAAAATCAAATTGTGTATCAGTGCAAGTAGGGCATGACCATCTTATAGACCCGCAGTCCTGTTTAGGCGAGCAAATTTTGTCGAGTTCGCGTCCGCTTAGTGAAGCACATTTCCCATGCATCATGTTTTGGCACAACCAACAGCTAACAAACCGTAGTTGGAATAATTGCAGCAATTTAAGTTGATTTGGGCAAATAATGGCACACTAGGAGTCACAAAAAATATTTAAAATGCGGAGCACAATAAAGCACGTCTATCACAAACAAGAGTTCTCTCTCTTCTCTTGTATATGTATATGTATACAATTATGTATATATGTATACGTATATTTAAAAAGTCAAAATGGATTAAGTTAAAAGAAACATTAAACCTTTTGAAGGAGAAAAATACTCCATTTGGAAATTCCGAATCCGATCCCTTTTAAGGGTACTGTATACCTTCAGAAATTTTTTTGGTTTTTTTTTATTTGCTTAAACGTTCTATTAGGATCTTATAAACATCCTGCAAAACTTTCAAGCTGATCCGAAACTCAGTTTTAAAGATATAAAAAAAAAAACAATTATTTTTCCGACCCTTTTATATGAAAATTGTTTTTATCGATCCTCGTATTTTTAGAAATTCGTATTTTTTTTCCTATTTTGGTCAAAAAACTTTATAAATATTTATAAAACGTTCAATATTATGGAAAAAATTTTTGAAAAAAAAATTTTACTTGAAATTTTTGAAGTTTTTTTTTACCATGTCTTGACGCACTTTGACTCAAATTTCTGGAGAACTGCTTAACCGATTTTGATAATCTTTTTTTCGGTGAAAGTTAAAACCCAAATGCACCAAATCCGATTTATACATTTATTAAAAACGATTTTTATTTTATCGAAAACAGATGTCGAATCTTTTAAATGCGATTATCTCGGAACCACTTTTTCCAAAAAAATATGTAATGCCCGCAAGCAATCCAAGATCATTGTTGCATTCAATTTGACGTCTTGCACTCATTTTTCAACCTAAGTCAATCACAAAAAACTTAACCAGGTACATAATAAATTTGTAAGGTCATAGTAGCTCTTAAATAGAATTGTTTGAATTTTAACTATGCCTCCTGTGACGAACATAAAACAGTCAAACTAAGTCAATTTGGTTGAAGTTGAAACCTTTCATTTTTTACTAAAAGGCCAATAACTTCTTTATTCTTCATCGGATTTTAATGAGTTATGTGGCGTTGTATTTGTAATAGATAATTCTTTAGTGACCAGCAATAAAATAAATTTTACACAATTCTTTTCGTTGTGAAAATCGAACTTAAAATCTAGCTTTTTTTAAAAAAAGTGATCAATTTAATGCAAAGTTGCCGACAAAAGTCTTTATAACGCCGAAGTCCAGCACCGGATTAAAAAGTGGTGTATCAACGAATGATAGGGCGTTCAATTACCTTCCAAGTAAGCATTGTCTGTTAATAATGAAAGAACCGGTACCAAAGATATACGCATTTTTCTAAAGGTACTTTTTTTACAAATCAAAAAACTAGCTTTTCCGCGATTTCTCGAAAACGGCCCCATAAAAAAATTTGCGGATTGGATTTTTGGACTCAGCGGAAGGACTTACACAAGAAATTGCTACCAAATGTTCGGGATCGCGAAATTTTTATTATTTTGTAAACTAGTGTTATTAATATTATTTAAACACACTTTTTGTTACTTTAAGGTTATGTTTTTAGGGTTCTCGACAACCTAGAGCAATTTAAAGCCCAGATTCAGACTCAGCAGGCAATAAACCATTATAAACACCTATTTCCACCTCATATTAAAAAAAAAAATTTTGAGTATTTTCTTGCCGTTGCGGACGTTACACATTTTGGCATTAACTTTTTTCAAAAATATGTGTAATAAAGGTATATTTTTTTTTTCATCAGTTTAAAGGGCATTAAAAACTCTGTTTATAAAGCAAGTTTGGATAACCGAATTATTCAAATTCATTCTGCTAAATTAAAAATAGAGGGAAGCTAACTTCGGCTCGACCGAATTTTATATACCCTTGGAGCTTGATATATGCCTGACAGTTTGTATGGCAGCTATACTATATAGTGGTCCGATTTCGACAAATCTTGTTGAAATTATGTAAAATCATTGAAAACTTATAAATACGAGCGTTGGGAGCGATAACATTGAAACAAAAAGTTTTTCTCACTAGGACTATTTTTCAGACCTAACTTTTGTATGGCAGCTATACTATATAGCTGTCCGATTTCGACAAGGCTTGGTGAAATTATGTGAAATCATTAAAAACTTATAAATACGAGTTTTTCTCACTAAAACTAGTTTTTCAACCGATCGTTCCTATGGCAGCTATATGCTATAGTCATCCGATCCGGCCGGTTCCGACAAATGTGCAGCGTATTTGTACCAAAAGACTTCGTGCAAAGTTTGGTTACGATAGCTTTAAAACTGACGGAGGAGATAGCATAGAAACAGACGGACGGACAGACGGACATGGCTATATCAACTCAGCTCGTCATGCTGATCAAGAATGTATATACTTTATGTGGTCGGAGATGCTTCCTTCTCTGCGTTACAAACATCCGGACAATTTTAATATACCCTCTCCAAGGGTATAAAAAAACCCAATTTTCCGTTGCGGACGTTACACACAGAAAACCGATTTTTAGTTAAAATTTTTAATATATATTAGATATCCTACAAATATAATGAGTACCTTAAATTAAAGGAAATGAAACAAACTTTAAGTTTTGCTAAGCGGAAAATACTATAACGACTGTTTTTACCATTTTTGTGACCAATAAAAAAACCCTTTTTTTTCAAGAATTAATAGAAGCAAGAGGAAGGTGTAGGTATGCCTCTGCCAAGAGCAAACAAACCACCGTAGAACAATATTGCTTACATATTTTGAAGCTTGAATATGTACCCTATTATTCCATTAACAAACATTTGGATTTTGGACAACTTTAAATTTCAACCCTTGGTTTAAAAATTTTCGGATTAGCCCATATATAATCACTAGAGACCGGATTTATATGCTAAAAAGAATATAAGTATATTCCCAAAAAATATTCTAAAAAGCATTTGAGTATATTCTTATTTTTTCTTTTATATGTGCTATTTTTTTTTCCATTAAGCATATAAAGGTGCCTTGGCAGAGATGTAAGATGTTGGAATACGAGTCTTACGTACTTAGGTTCGATTCCCAGTAAGGACCGGTAATTTTTTTTTTTTTTTTTTTAAAAATACATTTTAGTTATGTATAGAAATGTATTTTTTCTTTCCAGATACTCAAAATATGAAGATTTACAAAAAAATGGTTCAACATACTAGATATACGGGAAATTGGCTACAAGACTTTTACACAAGAAAATAATGAAAAATCTCGGTTGAAAAGGATAACTCACTTAAAACTGTTTAAAAAAATATGTTTTTTTACATATAAATTTAACAATTGAAGTGAATCTTAGCAAAAACTTGGTGGGGGGCAAATAAGTAAATAAAAAAAAATGGAGCTATAAATTTTAAGTAAAATTATTTAAATAATTGTTTTATTTTTTTTTATCAAAACTATGAAGAGTTGCAACGTACAACAAAAATTTTTTCAATATTTTCGGCTGTAAGTCTTTCTCGCCTGACCGACAAAATATTTTTATAAATGGAAAAGGATCGTTCAACATCGCAAGAAGTAATGGGCGCATAAAGTAGTAATTGCATCCGAGTTTCCAAACAGCTTTGATAATCGCTCCACGAAAAAAGGTATTCTTTGCAATCACGTTATCAAGCTTCTTCCGAATAATGTTCCCAACTTCTCCAGGTGCAAGCTTAAGAGACTCTTGAAGATTAAGAATTACCTGCACTGATTTAATAAGACTATGCCCTTGCTTTTCTAGTAGAAAAATAGTGTTGGCGATTTCCAAACAAATTTTTTCTATATAAATCAGATTCTCTAGAAGCTGCTCTTCCAAAACTAAGTTTTTTCAGCTACGCGAAAGCGCACTCATTTAATACTTCATTGCTAAAGAAAAAAGTCTAAGCTCGTATACTGACGGTGTGCCGACGTCGCTACCTCAGAGCGCTATACATTAGATAGCGACGCGCCGGACTCTGGTGCAGAGTTATTCTGTCCGCTAAAATATTCTTATAAATAAGATTGTAAATACGATGTTTATATAAAATAGCAACCAAATATTTTTCTTACCATTTTTATACCCTTGAAGAGGGTATATTAAAATTATACGGATGTTTTAACGCATAGAAGGAAGCATCTCCGACCACATAAAGTATATGGGTGATTCCATGAAAAATCGCCCACTGGGATTTTTTGGATCGAAATAATTTTTTTCGTATTCCTTGTGGTAAATTAGCATATACGTATTTTCAGCATTTTGGCGAAATATACTTAATTCGCGGGTAAAGTCGATTTGGAAATTTACATTTTTAAAATATTTAATTATTTTCAATTGCTTGATATCCAAAGCCATTGGTAATAAAAATATTTTAAAATCTGAAAATTAACATCTGAATCCAAACTTTCAAATAACTCACACTTAAAAATTTTAACATTTTTCTTGGGTCTTCAAATCGCGAAAAATAAGTAAACAAAAATTAATTGCCGCGAAAGGGATTTTTTTTGTCTTCATTTTTTTTTCAAAATTTGCTCTTGTGTCCAGTAATTTACTTTATTAAGCTGTAAATGGGAAATCCAATAGTTCCAGAGTTATGGCCTTTTTCATTTATTTAAATTAATTTTCTGTTACAATATCAGATTTAGTATGTTTAATTTTATGAGGGTAATATTTTTGTGGTTGGAAAAAGCCTATCATCATAAAAATTATTTTAATAGATCAGCGGAGTGGCATTTCCATGCAACAGCCCACAGTAAAGGGCCTTGCGATGGAGCTGGATAAACACTAAAAAGAATGGCTAGAAGGGCAAGCCTTCAAATGATTACCGATAAACAGATTACCCTTGCCCCGGAACTCTATGAATGGGTCAACGGATTTTTACCAAACACCACAGTAAGATACAGAAACACAAAAATAAGTTTTTAGCGATTTTACATAATTTCACCAAAACTTGTCGAAATCGGACTACTATATAGAATAGCTGCCATACAAGAGTTAGGTCTGAAAAAAAGTCAGTGAGAAAAACTTTTTTTTTCAATGTTATCGCTCTCAACGCTCGTATTTATAAGTTTTAAATGACTTCACATAATTTCACCAAAACTTTTGAAATCGGACCACTATATAGTATAGCTGCCCTACAAACTGTCAGGCATATATCAAGCTCCAGGGTATATAAACTTCGGTCGAGCCGAAGTTAGCTTGCCCTCTATTTTTATACCCTTGGAGAGGGTATATTAAAATTGTCCGGATGTTTGTAACGCATAGAAGGAAGCACCTCCGACCACATAAGGTATATATATTCTTGATCAGCATGACGAGCTGAGTTGATATAGCCATGTCCGTCTGTCCGTCTGTCCGTCCGTTCGTCCGTCTGTCCGTCTGTTTCTATGCTATCTCCTCCGTCAGTTTTAAAGCTATCTTAATCAAACTTTGCACGAAGTCTTTTGGCACAAATACGCTGCACATTTGTCGGAACCGGCCGGATCGGATGACTATAGCATATAGCTGCCTTAGGAACTATCGGTTGAAAAACTAGTTTTAGTGAGAAAAACTTTTTTGTTTTTAGTGCTATCGCTCTCAACGCTCGTATTTATAGGTTTTCAATGATTTCACATAAATTCACCAAGGCTTATCGAAATCGGACAACTATATAGTATAGCTGTTATACAAAAGTTAGGTCTGAAAAAGTCCTAGTGAGAAAAACTTTTTGTTTTTAGTACTATCGCTCTCAACGCTCGTAATTATAAGTTTTCAATGATTTCACATAATTTCACTAAGGCTTATCGAAATCGGACAACTATATAGTATAGCTGCCATACAAAAGTTAGGTCTGAAAAAAGTCCTAGTGAGAAAAACTTTTTGTTTTCAATACTATCGCTCCCAACACTCGTATTTATAAGTTTTTAATGATTTCACCTAATTTCATTAAGCCTTGTCAAAATCGGACAACTATATAGTATAGCTGCCATACAAAAGTTAGGTCTGAAAAAAAGTCTTTGTGAGAAAAATTTTTTGTTTTTAATGTTATCGCTCCCAACTTCCCAACTTCGGTCGAGCCGAAGTTAGCTTGCCTCTATTTTTTTTTTTGAAATTTTCATATTTTGTTTTTTTTTACAAAAAATTAGTATGTATAAAAAAAAAAAATTACACCCCGTCTGGGAATCTAACCTGGGTATCTTAGACTCGTAGTCAAAAAGCTAACAGCTGCGCTACGGCGCTTACAATCTTAGTAACGAAATAGTTGCAGTTTAAAGAAATTAAAAGAATATACTCATATGCTTTTTACATATACTCATATTCTTTTTATTCAAAATATGCGAAGTATGCTAAAGCATATAAATCCGGTCTCTAATAGTCACCCATATATCTTTAATCACCCCATATATAATCACCCATATCTTTAAAGCTCTTAATCACCCATATATAATCACACCATATATCTTTAATCACCCATATGATCATCTTTAGGCTAGTTCTACCCACTGAAGGGTCTCTAGTAATATATATGTTAGACCTCAGAAGTTTCCCTTTGCCCATGGAAAATCCCAGAAGTTTTGTAGCAACCCATGCTTAAGTACCTAGTGTAAAAGAGAGAGAGAGAGGTAGAGGGAGGGCAGAACGCGCTCAACAAAGCCCACCCTAAGCAGCAGAGAGAGCCACAGAGAGAGAGAGCAACGGAGACGGCAGCAACGAGCACAACAAAACTGCAAGCGGCAGAGAGAGAGGCGTTGGAATTGAATGCACGGCAGTGCAGAAGAAGATGTCAAAATAAGGCAGCAGAGGTCCAAGGCTTGACGACCGGACCTCAGCTTTGAAAGTTCGTTGGCCTTTGAGTGAGGGTTAAGCTCCGGAAAAGTTCACCAGATAGTCCGTGCAGTAACCCCGCGAGAGCCCCAAAATCAGCCAAGAGGTACCAGGAGCATAAACAACCACCACTACCCTAACGTACAGAGGAGTCCGCAGACACAACAGCAAGGAAGCCGGGTGAGCGAGCCGATTTGGCCAAGACAAAGACGCAGTTCGGTGAGGTAGGGACTTCTCCGTCTGAATATCTTAAATAAATCCTTTATAACGTGGTCTCAAACTATGGCTGTTTCATTTTGGTATTTGGTCCCCATATCCCGGATAACCCGGCGGCACACTGGGAACCCAATGGTTGGCCACGAATCGGGCCACATGGCAGAGCGCTCGTCGGTGAATACCCGGCGCAAAACCATGTGGCCAGAGGGCTGCGGGGCCATATGAAGACCTAACTCTCGTCGGTAAAACCCGGGAGGTGACGCATATGACCTGCAATGGCCAAGATTGGGCAACACACTCGTCAACAGGTCCTCGTACCCATAGGTCCGCGCACCAACACATTCGCTCACACACACGCACCCACCCATCTGCTCTCACACATGCAGCAACACATTTCCGCTAACACACACGCACCCACACATCTGCTCCCACACACGCACCAACAGAGTGTGTGTAAAAGTGAACCAAAAGACGGACGTGTAAGTGGTTCGTCTTGGCCCTGTTGAAAGACGCAGGTGCCAAGGAGGAATTGATGCTGCAGTATACACTCGGCAGGTGAGAGCGTGCAATTTACAGCGATGATCCGGGTCCTCATATGCGGCTGTGTTTTGCTTGAATTGCGGGTGTTTTTTTTCGCCCCTGGATGTCCCGTGGTGGCGGCGGTGGTGGGTTCTCTCTCCTGTGCTGCGCGCCAGGCCGTCCACTCTCCCACGATCAAGATGTCAGCTACCACACTTTGACCGGACAGGGGCCGGGAAGGGGCCAACGGGAATACAAGGTTAAGGATCCGACCAATTGCCAACCCCACCGCTCCGGCGGCGTACCCACTAACGGGGCTCTGGCGACCGAATCAGGGCGGTATAGACCCACCGGTGAACGTCAAGGAGTCCGTGGCCACCGCTGAACGCCCTAGCGAGCATACTTGATAATCTGAAGCGTATTTATCGAACGCATTGAGATTTGAGAGATTTAGATTGAGATTTGAATATGGCATTGGAAGCCCTGTTATGTTTTTCTATTATCCGGGCTGACAGGATGTGGTTATTCAGTACTTCAGTAAGCCGAGCGACAGTTTTGAAATGGTTACCGGGTTGGGCCGCACCTGCCCCCCGTCCCGTTAAAACCCTGGCAGGCCTCAGGAAACGCTTGCTGTCTGTCGCCAGTAAAATATCCAGGGCAGGTCTCAAAGCTGACTTTGTCCCGGCTAACACCGATCTGGCCTTGAACCCGGTTCCCATAAAGACCGGGGTCAACCCTCGAGTGGACCTCACCCATGGAAAGGTACCCACGGGGTCATATAAGGTGATTGCAATAATACGGCATGGCCAACGGCCCTGAGTTGGGACCCATATCGAAGATGACAAGCCACTCTAAAAGCGCAGTATCTCCAACCCTTACAACTGGAGAAAACCGATGAGGGATTGACCCAGGAGGTTAAACAGGCGAGCGCGGACATGGTTGGGCAAAGTGGGGGGGGGGGTTTTTTTTTTTTTTTTTTTTTTTTGGCCCTGCAACAGCGCCACCGATTTTAGGAGGAAAGCAGGTTTTTCGCCTTAATGCCGCAAGCCAGGAGGGGGAGACTCGGAAAAGAGGCAGGGATGTTTGATATACCACTTCGCCATCCCTGAGGAATACGCCACCCAAACGCTCTAAGGAGCATGCGGGTACAGATGCGTGAGCTTGGAAACATCCTGGCTGAGATAATCTTCATCGTGAACGAGAAGAAACCAGTGGTTCGTCTTATAAACCAGGATATGAAGAATTCCTTGGCCAAATGAAGGATATTCAGCAGGCAGTGAGTGGAGAGTTGGATACATTGGCAGAAACTTCTGCCCCAGGTGCAATAGACTGCCAGCCCAGGCCGCCACGGTCAAACCTTGCTTCAATGAGTGTGCGGCGCAGACTACGCCTTCGCTGTGATAGCTTGATCCCTCTCTCCCAACGTAACGTGTAAATACGCCAATGGTGGGCAAGAAAACTGCGAAAGGGCAACCCAAACCTCAGCGGTGAAATCTATAAAAGAAGGCAATGGGCCAGACAATGGAGTCCACGAAAATGACGCCCTTGCCCAAAGGCGCAAACAGAAGAACTCCCAAACACGCGGCAAAGAAATAAAGACAATACTTGCAATTTATGTGGTAAGTCAACCCAACGCCTACCAATACGCAACACGGATGAAAATGAAGAGTGGAAAACAGCCCAGGGAAGGCAACAAAGCAAGAAGAATGTCCCCAGAGCCTGACCTGATGCTTTGCTCATCAGCACAAAGGGAGAACTCTCCTTTTATAGCGACGGTACTGTCTTTGGTCACAACGCCGGCGGTACGATCACCTCAAGGATGTAAGGCGAAAACGTGCGCAAAGTACGCCGCACCAAAAATGGTGACCTGCTGTTGGAGCTTAACAGACCGGGACTGGAATGCACACAATCACTCAAGAACGAAATCGAGAAAGTGTTGCTGATACGGTTCCATTCGCGCACTTACACAAGGGACACGGCTCTGTATTCGGGACCCGATGAACTCACCAGAGCAGACGAAATCCGCGAGGCGTTCGAGCGGCAGCTTGGCATTAAATTGAGGAATCCGACGTCAAAGCTTGCGACCCTCTTATGCTGGGACACAAGTGGCCACTTTTGTGATGCAACAAACCAGCTCCAAGAAAGTCCTCGAAAAGGACGCATTTAGATCGGCTGGACGAATTGCCGCATTACGGAGCAGGATGGCCCTCCCAAGATGCCAAGCAAGTGCTTCAGAGGTAGGCCACATGGCAATGCGAACCTGGAGACAGGAGCAACTGTTGTCTAAATTGCGGTCATGTGTGACAAAGCAAGCATCCTGTAAAAACGAACAATTGCTTTTTTATAGCAGGGGGGGTTTTAAAAAAAAAACCACCGAGCGGGGAGCAGAAGGTGTCCATCCTATGTAAGTGCGAAACCAAGGCGAACAAAATACCATCAAAATGATTAAGTTTGGAAAGGGGAAAAAAAATTTTTTTTTTTTTGGGAGCGAATTAGGGATGCACATTGCTATCGGTACAAACCGTTCAGGGGTAAACGACAGCGCGATTGGGTATGCGACCTTTCTGGAAAGTCAAATCTGGCCCTGCGCAACTCCTCCAGCCCAACTGTCCTCAACACAGTAGGCCACACTTTGTACGTGTACCAAGTTGGCGGGCTACTGGGTATACAGCTGTTACCTTCCACCAAGTCTTGCCATAGCCGACTACTGCAGAGCCATTGGACGAGTTATCTGCTGATATCAGACAGCATTTCCCAGCTATAATAGCAGGTGATTTTAACGCCTTCATAGCGGTGGAGTGGGGCAGCACCATTAGCAATTTAGGGGACAAGCTTCCTCGAGTCATTTATGGTTCTTTAGAGATCACATTGCTAAACAATGGAACACACAGCAAGGCTTTCGGGGATGGAAGAGGCTCAGTGATTGATCTGACATATGTCAGTACTAGCTTGGCGAGTTCAACAACGTGGCATGTTGTACAGCACTACAAGCACAGGTAGCGACCATGAGGCCATTCTCCTCTCAGTCGGAGATAGGAACGTACAACAGCCAGGCCACCTACCCTCCCGGGGCAAGATATTCGCACGGAGACTCTTAACATTCACCTATTCACATGTGTGCAATAAACCACCGGAGAGATGCACGGTACGGCGCAAGCGAGGCCGAGCAGCTGACGTGCCGTTGTTGCTGTGTGTGACAGGGCCATGTCGCAAAGAAAGATATTTCGCCACACCAGCGCCCGATGTTCTGGTGAACGAGGAAATATCAGAAGCGAGAGCGAATTGTTTAAGAGCAAGGAGGTACACTAAAGGGCAAGAAGATCCAACAGACCCAATAGTGTGGAGAGCTCCAATTGCTTTTTGGAGCAGCTAGTAAAGCGCTGAAAAAGCCATCCGGTCAAGCAGCGCGCGAATGTTTTCCAATTATGCGACTCAGCATCAGGACCCTTAAGGGGAAATTTTATCAGACAGTGGTGAAACGGCCTGTCGAAACAGGCAGACTGCACCAACTAACCGCGACATGCTCAAGGGTAGCAGGAGGTACTTTTCCCACACTAAAATAAAGCCTTTCATCCACTCCCAGCTGCGCTACATAGGAGGGCATACCATACTCTGTTGAGCCAATAACAGCAGCATAGGTGATGGAAGTAACAAAAAGTCAAGGCCCAATAAGGCCCTGGTCGATGCGGTCCCAAATCCCGCCATTAAGCTGGCAATTTCCTAAAGCCAGATGTTTTTGCTGACACCTTCACCCGGTGCTTAAGAGAAGGCGTCTTTCCCAAGAGATGGAAGCAGCAAAAGCCAATACTCATCCTCAGCCTGGCGGTTTCCTGATCCCTCCTCCACAGTCTAATCTGCTATTTAATTGACACCATGGGCAAGGTGTTTGAGAAGTTTATAAGCTCAAGAATCGAAGCAGCTATTGACCTTGGGGAGTGACTCTCGCCAGGCCAGTTCGGCTTCCGTGTTGGGGATGTCCACGGCTGATTCATCTCCGCTGGTGGTTGGGATAGCCTCGAAAGCCATCGAAGGAACGCGCTGGAAAGGAGGAACAAAAGCAGTATTGCCTCGTCGCTACGCTGGATGTGGAAGAACGCGTTTAATACAGCATCATGGGGGTAAGATCCAAATGCACTGAATGGCTTCGGAGTACTCTCCTTATCTTATAAAGGCTATCGTAAGCTATTTCGATGGTAGACAACTACAGTAAGAGACAGACAAAGGCATGAGATACACAACATCACCGCAGGTGTGCCCCAAGGCTCAGTTCTGGGTCCCCTTTTATGGAACACGATGTACGATGGCATCCTAGACAGCCACTTTCCGGAAAACACTCACATAGTCGGGTATGTGGACGATGTGGCGTTGGAAGAGCAGCAGAAAGTGGTGGATGCGCGGAAAATACATATCGGTAGCGAGAAAATTAGGTCCAAGAGGGCGATCCGGTATCTTGAGTTATGCTAGACACGCGACTACTTCCGCGAGCACATCCAGTATAAGCTGCAAGGTCAACAGTAGGTATGGCATTGTCCCGGATCATGCTCAACACGAGAGGGCTAAAACAGGGGCGAAGGTTGCTTCTAGCGAGTGTCCTTAAGTCCACTATCCGTATTTTGCTGCACCTATTTGGGCAGAAGGCGGTCGTTCCCAGCTACAGCAAGGGTGTCCGCGCCGCATATCGTCTGTGTGCAATTGAGAGAATGTGGCTTTAGGAACAACAGTGTCTGACGACGCATCTCTTGTAATAGCCGGCATGGTACCGATAGAGATCCTGGCAAAGCAAGCGAAAACGATAGCCGATGCGGTAACAAACGAGCCAACCAGGTCTAGGTTATACGATGAAGCCAGGAATGAGAGCATCCTAAGCTGCCAGTCCAAGTGGGATAGGTCTACCAAAAGCAGGTGGACGCGGCACCATCTCATCCCCCAGCGAAAGGTGCGGATCGAGCGAAAACATGGGGAAGTGTGTTACCGCCTCACTCAAATGCTCAGTGGACACGGGTGCTTCAGGGGCTATTTGCACAGGCTCGGGCATGACACCGCCGCAGACACCGCACCTGGTGGGCAGGCGGCCCAGCGGAGTGCAGCCCACGTTCTTTCCACTGCGCTTGGCTACAACCGACGAGCGCAATTGAGGCTATAGTCGGCGAAGCTTATTAATGCCGAAACTGAGCGTTTGCACGATCTCAAGGAGTGCAGGTTTGGGACGCAGTCAATTGCTTCTGCTGCCCACACTATGGGCGCGATTCGAGACTTGAGAGGCACGCGTGAATGCGACATATGAATATTACCCCTAAGTAAAACATTGCTTCGCGGCCGTCCCGCAGGGGTGAAACTCTGTTCTTTGTATCGCCTAGTATATGTTATTTTGCTAAAATGGAAATAAAAAAATAGAGAGACTGGTTACTGAGTTGATATTGACAGTTTGTATGGCGCTGGCAATTACAAGGTCCAATTTATGTCCTGTTGAAATTATAATTGTTTAAAAACTTATAACAGCGAGCGTTGGGAGCGACAACATTGAAAAAGTTTTTCACCAAGACTTTTCAGACATATTTTTGTATGGCGCTACTCATATAGCAGTCCGATTTTCTGAGGCGAATCACAAAAACTGTCAGCGAGTACAAAAAGTTTTCAATTAGACTATTTTTCAGACGTGATGGCAGCCAGCCGAAGGCTGGTGAAATTAATCATTAAAAACTTATAGGTTATTGAGCGATACCATCAAAGCTTCACTACTAACCGACGTTGCGGCAGCTATGCCTGATTCGGTTGCGTGCAGCGTATTTGCCAGATTTGCGCAAAGTTTGGTTACGATAGCTTTAAAACCGACGGAGGAGATAGTGATAGAAACAGACGGACGGACAGACAGACGGACAGACGGACATATTATATCAACCCAGCTTCACAGTGCCACCGCATTATATGGCGCGCCTGGAGATGCCTCTCTGCGTTACAAATACGACAATTTTAATATTACCCTCTCAAGGTGCATAAAAAAACGCACCAACACATTCACACACACGCACCAACACATTCGCTCACACTACACCCACACACCTTCGCTCACACACACACCTCCGCGCATTCGCAAATACCCACACATTCGCACACACCCACACCCAGTGTGTGTGAGTTTCCGCGGACGTTATTACTCTCGTCCAGCTTATTAAATACTGCCTCAGTTTTCCACTGTTTTCCCTGTAAAAGTGCCAAGATTTTCGTGCTAGGACTCGGAACGTACCCAGGTTGTTATCCACACCGCGGAGCAAAATTGCCTTAAATCCAGTTGGTGTGCCTTGCTGCCCGAACGTTGAGGGGTGAGGGGCCGCCTATTCTGTGTTTCCCGCCTTCGTTTTTGTGTGTGAGTGCCACAAAAACAACAATTTTTGGCTCCAGCATTTTCACGCTGTTGATCGTGCCACAAACTCTATCAGCTGTTGGCAGTGTTGGTAAGCGGACTACTCTAACAGTGAGAGCTGTTAGTGCGCTCAAGGCGGTTAAATTAAATTTAACGGCCAGTTCAAATTTTAAAATTTTATTATAGCCTTGAGAGGGGTATATTAAAATTGTCCGGATGTTTGTAACATAGAAGAAAGCATCTCCGACCACATAAAGTATATATATTCTTGATCAGCATGACGAGCTGAGTTGATATGTCCGTCTGTCCGTCCGCGTCCGTCTGTCCGTCCGCCTGCCCGTCTGTCCGTCTGTTTCTCTGCTATCTCCTCCGTCAGTTTTAAAGCTATCTTTACCATACTTTGCACGAAGTCTTTTTGGAACAAATACGCTGCACATTTGTCGGAACCGGCCGGATCGGATGACTATAGCATATAGCTATAGGAACGATCGGTTGAAAAACTAGTTTTAGTGAGAAAACTTTTTTTATTTTTAGTGCTATCGCTCCCAACGCTCGTATTTATAAGTTTTTAATGATTTCACATAATTTCACCAAGCCATGTTAAAATCGGACAACTATATAGTATAGCTGCCATACAAAAGTTAGGTCTGAAAAAAAGTCTTAGTGAGAAAAACTTTTTTGTTTTCAATTTTATCGCTCCCAACGCTCGTATTTATAAGTTTTTAATGATTTCACATAATTTCACCAAGACATGTCAAAATCGGACAACTATATAGTATAGCTGCCATACAAAAGTTAGGTCTGAAAGAAAGTCTTAGAGAGAAAACTTTTTTTTTTCAATGTTATCGCTCCCAACGCTCGTATTTATAAGTTTTCAATGATTTTACATAATTTCACCAAAATTTTTCGACTACTATATAGTATAGCTGCCATACAAACTGTCAGGCATATATCAAGCTCCAAGGGTATATAAACTCGGTCGAGCCGAAGTTAGCTTGCCTCTATTTTTTTAATTTAAATTCAGATTTGTAATAAAATCTTTAAGTTCAAATTAATTTTCTAAGGGAGTTAAAGTGCAAAGGTCCCGGAACTGACCAACTGCCAACCCTTCGCTGCGGCGGCGCACAACTAAACAGGGCTCTGGCGACCGGCTCGGAGCGGTATAGCTCCCACCGGTTAAACGTCAGAGGGAAACCTTTGGCCACCGCAGGACTCCTTAGGAAAGATAATTAGAAAATTAGCGAAAATGGCGATCAGGTGTATCTTATTGCGTTTGCCAAATCCAATAAGATGCCCAGAACACCACCCAATGCTGAGCAAGCACCCTCATCGGCGCCTCCGATAGTCTCAGAAAGGCGGTCGGCTCCGAGGTAGAGACTCCAAAACGAGGCAGGGAAACGGAGAGCCCTTCAAGCCCCCAGCGTAAAACGCCTCCAAAAAAGCAAAAGAGTCAGTCAACACCCAGTCAGCTCCTGACCGAACTAGACTGCATCCTGAGCGATATTCTCTTTATGGTTGAGGACAAGAAGCCGCCACATCAACCTGGACATGAAGAAAATGCTCAAGCGGGTGAAGGTCATCCAGCAGCAAGACAGCGCTGCATTTAGAAGTATGCCCTCAACCGGAGAGAGCGGTACAAACGTCCCCCATAGCTGAGAATAGCCACGGTGATAGAACCGAGACAGCGACGCAAACGTCGTCCGCGAGGGCCCAAACTAGAGGCAAATTCGATAAAAAGAAGCCGGAAGTCGTGGCGCAAGCCCAATCGCTGCCCCCACCTGCCGGTCCAGGGAGTGGCAGTGCTGTGGATGGCAACATTTTATTTATTTATTTATTTAGGGTTGACAAAGTTCTGTCAACATTACTGGGTACAATTCAATAAAGACAGTATATTGTTTCTTACATCTAACACAGAAGAGTGAGCAGAGAAAAGATGGTATTACAAATTATAATTAATACACAAATTTCGGAAAGGTTCATAGTGAGCAAAATTTGTTAGGCAAGGCTGTAGGTAGATCGGAGAGAAATTTCTAGTTAGGCGCGAAGGAACCGCAAGATTTATTTGGCATAACAGAGCACAAGAGTCAATATCACCTGATAAAAGTTTGTGAATAAAAAGCACACAATGGCACGTCCGACTGTTCTTAAGAGATGGAAGATCAATTAAGAGTAATCTATGCTCGTAAGGTGGAAGATGGTTAGTGCAGGGATCCTAGTTGAGGCCGCGGAGGGCAAAAAATTAAAAACTGTTTTTGAACTGATTTAAGCTGGTCTTGATATTTTTTGGTAATGCGGACGAAACACACGCCTGTATTTATAAGTTTTCAATGATTTTACATAATTTCACCCAAAATTTTTCGAAATCGGACTACTATATAGTATAGCTGGTACAAACTGTCAGGCATATATCAAGCTCCAGAAGTATATAAACTTCGGTCGAGCCGAAGTTAGCTTCACTTTTTATAAATGATTTGTATTAAAATCTTTAAGTTCAAATTAATTTTCAAGAGTTAAAGGCAAAGGTCCCGGAACTGACCAACTCCTCCTTCGAAATAAACAGGGCTCTGGCGACGGGCTCGGAGCGCTATAGCCCCACCGGTTAAACGTCAGAGGAAACCTTTGGCCACCGTCAGGACTTCTTAGGAAAGATAATTAGAAAATTAGCGAAAATGGCGATCAGGTTATCTTATTGCGTTTGCCAAATCCACATAAGATGCCCAGACCACTCGCCTAATGCTGAGCAAGCACCTCATCGGCGCCTCCGATAGTCTCAGAAAGGCGGTCGGTGGCTCGGAGGTAGAGACTCGAAACGAGGCAGGGAAACGGAGAGCCTTTCAAGCCCCCAGCGTAAAACGCCTCCAAAAAGCAAAAAGAGTCAGCTCAACACCCAGTCAGCCCTGACCCGGAACTAGACTGCATCCTGAGCGATATTCCCCTTTATGGTTGAGCACAAGCAGCCGCCACATCAACCTGGACATGAAGAAAATGCTCAAGCGGGTGAAGGTCATCCAGCAAGACAGCGCTGCATTTAGAAGTATGCCCTCAACCGGAGAGCGAGCAAACAAACGTCCCCCATAGTTGAGAATAGCCACGGTGATAAACCGAGACAGCGACGCAAACGTCGTCCGCGAGGGCCCAAACTAGAGGCACCTGATAAAAGAAGCCGGAAGTCGTGGCGCAAGCCCACTCGCTGCCCCCACCTAAGCCAGTTCCAGGGAGTGGGTAGTGTGTGGACAGCAACATTTTATTTATTTATTTATTTAGGCTGACAAAATTTAGTAACATTACTGGGTACAATTCAATAAAGACAGTATATTGTTTCTTACATCTAACACAAAGAGTGAGCAGAGAAAGATGGTATTACAAATTATAATTAATACACAAATTTCGGAAAGGTTCATAGGAGCAAAACTTGTTAGGCAAGCTGTAGGTAGATCGAGAGAAATTTAGTTAGGCGAAGGAACCGCAAGATGTATGGCATAACAGAGCACAAGAGTCAATATCACCTGATAAAAGCTTGTGAATAAAAAGCTCACTACGGTACGTCCGACTGTTCTTAGGAGATGGAAGACTAATTAAGAGTAATCTATGTCGTAGGTGGAAGATGGTTGTGGGATCCCAGTTGAGGCCGCGGAGGGCAAAATTAAAACTGTTTTTGAACTGATTTAAGCTGGTCTTGATATTTTGGCAATGCGGTGACCAAACACACGACCCACATCCATATTGGTCGTACCAGTGACACGAATAAATGATAAGTCAGATACGGATCGTTAAATTCCTTGGCCCATCTTTTGATAAACCCAAGAACTCCCATAGCTTTTTTAGAGATGACAGAAATATAATTATTGAAGCTAGTTTAGGGGCGTGGGCCCAAATCGTCAACCAATGCAAATGCGTTCGAGGGTTTGTCATCAATCGTATAGTCGAAAAAAATACGAGTGATGAAAAGTCACACATTTACACTTTTTCAGAGTTTAGAGGGAGGCAATTAACCGAACACCATGTATGCAGAGAGTTTGAGTCCAACTGAAGTTGAAGGAGAGTAGAGACATCGGTTCGTTATAAGTTAAGCAGAGTTTTAGGTCATCGGCATACATCAAGGAATGTGAGTGTAGCAATTCATTAGAGATGTCGTTAATGAAAGATTGTAAACAAGATGACTTCCCTGAGGAACTCCAGAGAGTACACTGATGGACTCAGAAAGCGTCGAATTGAAACGGACACGTTGGAACGGTCTGTCAAATAAGCCTTTATCCAGTTAAGAAGACTTGAGGAAATCCACGAGATACAATTTGTGAAGAAGGAGATCATGACTGACAGAGTCGAAAGCTTTGCTGAAATCTATACAACTTACATCCGTTTGCAGTTTATTAATGAACCCGAATTGGTAATGGAAGTAAACTTCTAGTAAATATGTAGAGACTATGCTGAGACTAAGAACAATTGGATGATAGGCTGTATGTGAGAAGCAATAACATTTCAAATAGTTTAGGAATAATCGGAAAGCCAGATACTCCCGTAATTTGATACTTACTATTTAGATCCCTTTATGAATAGAATGACAAAAGATTCCTTCCATTCGTTGGGAAACTTCCAATTCAAGGGATAGTTAAACAGCTTTAAAGGGAAAGCATAAAGATAGTACAATTTTTAAGCACACAGTTTGGTGAAGACGATTTAATGGAACGAATACCCTGAGAGCAGACACTCTAAATCCAAAACAGGCATAGCAGCGGCTTTTAACGGCAAGGAAGAAGATTGAGGTGGTGCGAATGGACAAAATGTCACCGAGTGAAAAACGATGGCAGGCGGCCAATAGCCCGGTCCAAAACCGAAGCCCGAACCTAGGTCACAGAAGCCAAAACCTGATGCGCTTATAATCCGCCCTAAAGGCGAGATTACATACACCAAATTCTGACCATGGTTACACGCCGTCAAGATGACAATCTGAGCGGAGGGGCGACCGCGTGAATAAGATTCGTCGTACGGCAATGACTATCTGCTCCTTGAGCTGTGGATCAGGTCTCGAAAATACTGAAGCCTGAGGTTCAACAAGTCCTGGGGAAAACTCGGTAGCACGAGCTCTTGTTCCGGAGGTGCTACTGTTGGACGCGCTCAAACTGGTGTGAGTAAAGAGTCTTGCTCACTAAAACCCTAAGAGCTTCTTTTTTTTTCGCCGGACCCAGACGGATCTGGTGCGGGTGGCCAGCAAATTCAAAGACCATCTGTCTCAGGTAAATTAGCTCAAAGTGGGTTGGACTAGGTGCCGAGTGCGAGGAGGGACACAGGTGGACCACAAACGTGCTACTGCTGTCTGGAGTTGGGCCACACCGCATCGAACTGCTTGGGATTTGGAGCGACTGGTCAGAAAGCCGCCACTGGGCAAGAATATCTCATCATGCTTCCCAGTGCCGAGACAAAGGATTGACAGCGCTGAAAGATCACAGGCCCACAGATGCCCACTAGTGATGCCTGGAGGCGCTAAAAATTAAACATGCAACTGATCCCAGTTATACCTGAATCACAGGCAAAGACCTTCTGCGCAAACGGTTCAAGAGCATAACTAGATCTGGCCATCCTAGCGAACCGCATAGGACCATACTCAGTTGGTGAGCGGGCATCTGAAAATTCCGGCAAAGCTATGATCTGGTATGGGAAGTAAATCCCTTCACATCCAACATGTTTTGGACGGAGTGGGATTTGTCAGAGCAAAATAAGGAGGCTGGCGGGTATACAGTTGCTACCTGGCTCCCATCAGAGCCTTGCCAAAATCAGAACTCCCGGTGGTTAAGCGCGATGCAAGAGGACGCAGAGAATCGTAGTGCGGGGCGACTTCAACGCACCAAGTGGTACACTAGGGACGCGCTCTAGTCGTTAGCGGTGCGACTATCCTGGTCGGCTCGCAGAACACCTTTAGTAGAGGCGGTATCGGGTCAGGATCGACTTGACGCCACAGAGAACATCGCGCACATCTTCACCGGCGATAGGAAACCCTGCCATTCAGGATTAAAGCTAACTGCGCAAAATCTCTAAGCAGAGAAAATGCTACCATGAGCTGATGAGATTGCAAGTATCTGGGAGTGCAAATATGGTTGATCAGCTAGCGAGTAGTTGGAGACGTGGTGGGGCAGCCCAGGATACTTTATCTGCCCAGTGGGGAACGCAAAAACCAGGGCCACAACCCTTCAAACCTACCTGGGAGCAAGTGGGCCAGATGGGCCAATGTTGAGCCCAAATCATACTTTTCTATGCAGCAAACCACTATTGGTCTCCAATCCACCATTGCTGAGCTACTACAGGGAAATGTGGGGAGCCCGCCCACAAGGATCATAATACTTCCAACAATGGTGACCTCCTTACGCCCGGAAACCAAATCGCCTGTAACATAATTCCCAACGTAGTAGAGCTAAAGTTATTTCTTTCTAATCACACCATCGACATTATGCTTATCCAGAGACGTTTTTGCGCCCAGGAACTGTTTTGTAATTGATGGATACGCCTGTTATCGTGCTGATCACCTTGGAGGCCGGCCACGGGAGGACCTGTGTTCTGGTGAAACAGGTGCTACATTAATACCAATTTTAACCCTGTCAGCAACAATTACATCCAGCTAGCGGCAATAATGATGTCCACAGCGTTTGGTGAAGTCCTGTGGGCGCGGCTTACCTACCACCAACCCTACCATGGCTGCTCTGCGGGCTTTGGAAGCTCTTTTAGGCAACTTACGGGCTAAAATTTATAATCGAGGCGACTTCAATGCAAAGTACAGTCTCTGGGGTGACTTTAAGAATCTGAGGTACAGCATACTACAAGCTGGGACTGACTACGCAGGTCCTAGCCACGGGGTAGACCAACCTATTTCCCTTGCAATAGGAGAGGGACATTGACATGCCTGGACTTACATTACAAGGGTACCCAGATCACCTTTCGTCCGTTTGAGAAGAGTATGATCTCTCCGGATCACCTGCCAATCCTGGTAACTCTTAAGCTGTGTCCTCAAACAGCTCCGTCCAAACACAGTGTTATCCTCCCAGGATTTGACCTGGGGAGCCCCAGGACGAGTTGAGCGAATCCCTTTACCTAAATATGAGATCCTTTCAACTCAGGATGTAGACGTATGCCATTGAAATCTTCTCTTGTTTGATCAAAATGCTGCAAGTAACGCTGCCCCACTTGCAACACAACACGTGGAAACTTGGGAATAACTCTAGATCGAGGGATTAATTGCTCTGGAAAACGCCTCAGTAGGAATATATCTGAACCTACGATCCTGCTATAGACCGGAATATAGGAGCATCAAGAAAAGTGTTAGAAAGATTTTGGCAACGATCAAGGAGAGTCGACTACAAGCTCCTCGAGGATGCCACCCCAATGAAAACTCCAAGTATGCCCTTGGAGGCTTACAAGGAGTGTTTGAAAGGCAAGTGTAGCCAAATTCCAATCAGGAATCCTTATGGATCATGGGCCAAGCATCCACAGATCGTGCTGAAGCATTTGCCTGCAATTGGAGGATAGATTCCAACCCTACGCTTCCGCCTCAGAGAGTGCTATTGGTACAGGGACATTGGGAGTCCAACTGCAAATGTCGCTCCGCCTGCACCATTCACCTCGAGGAGGTTAAAGGTGAAATTGACTCACTAAAAAACAGCAAAGCCCCGGGAGAAGACACTATGGATAATAGAACCATAAAGCTGCTCCCACATAAGGCACTATAATTCCTCCTTCCCTAACGCTTGGAAAAGTGCTAATATCATCATGCTCCACAAGCCAAGCCATCAAACGACCTTGAACCGTACAGACCAATAAGCCTCCTCCCAGCCTTTGGCAAATTGCTAGAAGGTGCCTACAGCGGAGAATACTTGATACCTTGGAAATACCAGAAATTCCAGTTTGGTTTTCGCCTAAGGCATGGTACACCTGAACAATTACACAGAGTGGTTAACTTTGTCCTGGAAGGATTCCGGGCAGCGTACTTGGACATCCAACAGGCTTCCGACCGTGTCTGGCACGATGGCTTATGTTACTGCGGCAAAACCCACCTGAACAGAATTCGTCTTCCAAGCCAAAATCCTCAGACGAATCACAGGTGCTGAATGGTACATACGCACTCGGGATATTGAACGTGATTGCGGGGTCCCTATGTTTGGAGACACTTTAAACAAAAAGGCAGCGCGTTACCTCGATAAGGCACATATCATATACATATATCTACTCGCAAGTTCAAAACACAAATTAATTACTACATACTAATTAAATACAACCAAACACACGACCCATATTCTAGTATTGGTCGTACCAGTGACACGAATAAATGATAAGTCAGATACGGATCGTTAAATTCCTTGGCCCATCTTTTGATAAACCCAAGAACTCCCATAGCTTTGTTAGAGATGACAAAAATATGATTATTGAAGCTTAGTTTAGGGGCGTATGCCCAAATCGTCAACCACGTAAATGCGTTCGAGGGTTTTGTCATCAATCGTATAGTCGAAAAAAAAACGGCAGTGTGCGATGAAAAGTCATATATTTACACTTTTCAGCGTTTAGAGGGGAGGCAATTAACCAGAACACCATGTATGCAGAGAGTTTAAGTCCAACTGAAGAAGGAGAGGAGACATCGGTTCGTTATAAGACAAGCAGAGTTTTAGGTCATCGGCATACATCAAGGAATGTGAGTGAAGCAAGACATTAGAGATGTCGTTAATGAAAAGATTAAACAGTAAAGGTCCAAGATGACTTCCCCTGAGGAACTCCAGAGAGTACACTGATGGACTCAGAAAGCGTCGAATTGAAACGGACACGTTGGGAACGGTCTGTCAAATAAGCCTTTATCCAGTTAAGAAGACTTGGAGGAAATCCAAGTAGATACAATTTGTGAAGAAGGAGATCATGATTGACAGAGTCGAAAGCCTTGCTGAAATCTGTATAAATTGCATCCGTTTGCAGTTTATTAATGAAACCCGAATTCACAATGGAAGTAAACTCTAGCAAGTTTGTAGAGACTATGCAGAGACTATGAAATAATTGAGCGACAGGAGTACTGTATTTGAGAAGTAATAAGCATTTCAAATAGTTTAGGAATGTCGGAAAGTTTAGAGATACACCTGTAATTTGATACTGACTATTTAGATCCCTTTTTATGAATAGGAATGACAAAAGATTCCTTCCATTCGTTGGGAAACTCTCCTAATTCAAGGGATAAGTTAAACAGCTTTAAAAGCGGAAAGCATAAAGAAGTAGTACAATTTTTAAGCACACAGCTTGGTATATGACGATTTAATGGAACGAATACCCGAGAGCAGACACTCTAAATCCAAAACAGGCATAGCAGCGGTTTCAACGGCAAGGAAGAAGATCGAGGGTGGTGCGAATGGACAAAATGTGTCACCGAGTGAAAAACGATGGCAGGCGTGGCAAATAGCCCGGTCCAAACCGAAGCCCGAACCTAGGTCACAGAAGCCAAAACCTGATGCGCTTATAATCGCCCTAAAGGCGAGATTACATACAGTGAAATTCTGACCATGGTTACACGCCGTCAAGATGACAATCTGAGCGGAGTGGGCGACTGCGTGAACAAGATTCGTCGTACGGCAAATGACTATCTGCTCCTTGAGCTTAGTGGATCAGGTCTCGAAAATACTGAAGCCCGAGGTTCAACAAGTCCTAGGGGAAAACTCGGAAGCACGAGCCCTTGTTCCGGAGGTGCTACTGTTGGACGCGCTCAAACTGGTGTGAGTAAAGAGTCTTGCTCACTAAAAACCCTAAGAGCTTCTTTCGCCGGACCCAGACGGATCTGGTGCGGGTGGCCAGCAAATTCAAAGACCATCTGTCTCAGGTAAATTAGCTCAAAGTGGGTTGGACTAGGTGCCGAGTGCGAGTGAGGGACACAGGTGGACCACAAACGTGCTACCGCTGTCTGGAGTTGGGCCACACTGCATCGAACTGCTTCAGATTTGGAGCGACTGGTCATAAAGCCGCCACTTGCAAGAATATCCCATCATGCTTCCTGTGCCGAGACAAAGGATTGACAGCGCTAAAACATCAAGCAGGCTCCAACAGATGCCCGCTAGTGATGCCTGGAGGCGCTAAAAAATTTCAAATATGCAACTAATCCAGTTATACCTGAATCACTGCGTGGCCGCGCAAGACCTTCTTGCGCAAACGGTTCAAGAGCATAACTTAGATCTGGCCATCCTCAGCGAACCGCATAGACCATACTCAGTTGGTGAGTG
This sequence comes from Lordiphosa clarofinis, assembly GCA_018904275.1. Taxonomy (NCBI): domain Eukaryota; kingdom Metazoa; phylum Arthropoda; class Insecta; order Diptera; family Drosophilidae; genus Lordiphosa; species Lordiphosa clarofinis. Next base: position 189,018 of record JAEIGQ010000297.1, on the reverse strand, counting down.
GGCATCTGAAAATTCCGGCAAAGCTGCGATCTGGGTATGCGGAAGTAAATCCCTTCACATCCAACATGTTTTGGACGGAGTGGGATTTGTCAGAGCAAAAATAAGGAGGCTTATGGGTATACAGTTGCTACCTGGCTCCCAGTCTGAGCCTTACAAAATTTGAAGCTATCCTGGATGAGTTGGCATGCGATGCAAGAGGACGCAGCAGAATCGTAGTAGCGGGCGACTTCAACGCTTGGGCCATGGAATGGGGGAGTTGCAGAACCAATTCAAGGGGACGCGCTCTTCTAGAAACGTTAGCGGTGCTTGACGTATCCCTCTTAAACGTCGGCTCGCAGAACACCTTTAGTAGAGGCGGTATCGGGTCTGTGATAGACTTGACCTTTGCCAGCAGTTCTCTTATCCCTTCATCTGCGTGGAATATCAGCCAAGTGTACACAGCTAGTGACCATTTGGCTATCATCTTCACGATCGGCGATAGGAACACCGCGCCATCTAGGCCCCCACTGCATAAAGCCAACTGCGCAAAATCTCTAAGCAGAGAAAATGCTACCATGGAGCTGATGAGATTGCAAGTATCTGGGAGTGCGCAGAATATGGCTGATCAGCTAGCCGAGCAGCTGGAGACGGTGTGCAGCCCAGGATACTTATCTGCCCCAGTGGGGAACTATCCAGGGCCACAACCCTTCAAACCTACCTGGGAGCGCGGGCCTAGATGGGCCGTTAGCCCAAATCATACTTTCTATGCAGCAAACCATTACTGGTCTCCAATCCACCATTGCTGAGCTGCTACAGGAAATAAGGGAGCTCCGCTCCACCAAGGATCATAATACTTCCAAACAATGGTGACCTCCTTACGCCTCGGAACCTGGAACGCTCGTAACGTAATTCCCAACGCTAATGAGCTAAAGCTATTTCTTTCTAATCACACTATCGATATTATGCTTATCTCAGAGACGTTTTTACACGCAGGGAACTGCTTTGTAATGGATGGATACGCCTGTTATCGTGCTGATCACCCCGGAGGCCGGCCACGGGGAGGACCTTGTGTTCTAGTGAAACAGGAGCTTATACAATACCACCTTAACCCTGTCAGCAACAATTACATCCAGCTAGCGGCAATAATGATGTCCACAGCGTTTGGTGAAGTCCTTGTGGGCGCGGCTTACCTACCACCAACCCTACCATGGTGCTCTGCGGGCTTTGAAGTTCTTTTTAGGCAACTTGGGCAAAAATTTATAATCGGAGGCGACTTCAATGCAAAGCACAGACTCTGGGGTGACTTTAGAGCAAATCCTCGAGGTACAGCATAGTACCAAGCTGTAACTGGACCACGCAGGTCCTAGCCACGGGTAGACCAACCTATTTCCCTTACAATAGGAGAGGGACACCGACATGCCTGGACTTCTACATGTACAAGGGGCACCCAGATCACCTTCTGTCCGTTCGAGAAGAGTATGATCTCTCCTCGGATCACCTGCCAATCCTGGCAACTCTTAAGCTGTGTCCTCAAACAGCTCCGTCCAAACACAGTGTTATCCTCCCAGGATCTGACCTAAAAAGGTTCCAGGACGAGTTGAGCGAATCCCTTTACCTAAATATGGAGATCCTTTCAACTCAGGATGTAGACGATGCCATTGAAATCTTCTTGAGCTTGATCAAAAATGCCGCAAGCAACGCTGCCCCACTCGCACACAACACGTGGAAATCTGGTAATAACTCCAGATTCAGAGGGATTAATTGCTCTGAAAAAACGCCTCAGTAGGGAATATATCGAACCTACGATCCTGCTATAGACCGGATATATAGGAGGATCGCGAATAGTGTTAGAAAGATTTTGGCAACGATCAAGGAGGAGTCGACCGACAAGCTCCTCGAGGATGCCACTCCCAATGAAAACTCCAAGTATGCCCTTTGGAGGCTTACAAGGAGGTTTAAAAGGCAAGTGTAGCCAAAATTCCGAATCAGGAATCCTTATGGATCATGGGCCAAGCATCCACAGGATCGTGCTGAAGCATTTGCCTGCAATCTGGAGGATAGATTCCAACCCTACGCCTCCGCCTCTGCTAATAGAGTGCTATTGGTACAGGAGACATTGGGAGTCCAACTGCAAATGTCGCTCCGTTCCGCACCAATCACCTTCGAGGAGGTTAAAGGTGAAATTGACTCACTAAAAAACAGCAAAGCCCCGGGAGAAGACACTATGGATAATAGAACCATAAAGCTGCTCCCACATAAGGCAATATAATTCCTCCTTCCCTAACGCTTGGAAAAGTGCTAATATCATCATGCTCCACAAGCCAGGGAAGCCACCAAACTGACCTTGAATCGTACAGACCAATAAGCCTCCTCCCAGCCTTTGGCAAAATTGCTGAAAGGTGCCTACTGCGGAGAATACTTGATACTCCTGCAGTAAAACGTGAAATACCGAAATTCCAGTTTGGTTTTCGCCTAAGGCATGGTACACCTGAACAATTACACAGAGTGGTTAACTTTGTCCTGGAAGGATTCCACGCCAAGGAATAAGTTGCGGCAGCGTACTTGGACATCCAACAGGCTTCCGACCGTGTCTGGCACGATGGCTTATGTTACTGCGGCAAAAACCCACCTGAACAGAATTCGTGTCTTCCAAGCCAAAATCCTCAGACGAATCACAGGTGCTGAATGGTACATACGCACTCGGGATATTGAACGTGATTGCGGGGTCCCTATGTTTGGAGACACTTTAAACAAAAAGGCAGCGCGTTACCTCGATAAGGCACATATCATATACATATATCTACTCGCAAGTTCAAAACACAAATTAATTACTACATACTAATTAAATACAACCACAGCATAACATACTAGGTAACACGCTAAAAATCTAAAAGTTAAAATCCTTACTTCTAGATACACACACACAGAAAACTCAACATACAAATAGCATGAGAAAATCGAAATTATTATAATCTTCAATATAAGTTATTAGTATAAGTAACAGCAAATTGTAAACAATTAGATCTAAGGTAACTAATTGCGAATAAAATATATATTTTACTCTTTCCAAAAAAAAAAAAAAAAAAAAAAAAAACAGAGCAAGTATGCCACAGCGCCAGCCAAACGCCACCACATGCCAACTTATGTGTGGAACGACAGAATCGCCGATGCCCGGCCATTGTGCCTGCGGGCAAGAAGACTAAGTCAGAGATCTCGCGGCAGAGACTCTTTTCTACAACTCCAGGAGATGTACCGTGAGAAAAGAAGGGAGCTCAAGAGGTTAATAAAGCGGAGCAAGCGCGAGTGTTTCCTGGAGGTCTGTGACACTGAGGAGCAGGTTCCATGGGGAAAAGCCTAAAAAACCATAGTCTAGCGCCTTTACGGAGGCAGTCTAACGGGGCCTACGGAACCGGAGGTACTCCGGAGCATAGTCGAAACTCTGTTCCCATTCAGGCCTGATGCCCTAAGTTACACGCCAGCCTCAGGGCACTTTATTGACGAGGTCACAGTTGACGAAGTGCGTGCGGCGGCAAATAGCCTTAAACCCAACAAGGCACCTGGACCAGACGCTGTTTCAAACAGTGTGCTGAAAATGGCCCTGACGCTCCACCCAGAGGTGTTTGTTGAGCTTTACAACAAGGGAGCAACTTAAGGGAAGCAACATTCCCAGAGAGATGGAAAGTACAGAGGCTGGTATTACTCCCGAAGCCTGGCAAACCACCTGAGGACGCTAGTTCATTCAGGCCCATCTGCCTGCTCGACACAGTGAGCAAAGTTTTGGAGAAGCTGTTATGCAATAGGCTGGAGGCAGCAGTAGAGTCGGCTGGCGGTCTCTCGCCTAGTCAATTTGGGTTCAGGAAGGCAAAATCAACCACCGATGCCATCGGAAAGGTGGTGGAGATTGCCACGGAGGCAATTTCTGGAACGCGGTGGCGAGGAGGCAAAAAAGGGCTCAGTCCTTGGGCCTCTCTGCATGCGGCGCAGCATTGCTATGGTTTATCGATGGTTATCGTCGGTGGGACTGGAGCTTGCTGCGCAAAAAACCGAGTCAGTACTGGTTAGCAGCCGCAAGCGAGTTGAAACGGCCACCATCATGGTGGGAAGAACAGAGGTGGTGTCAAAGCGCGCTATACGATACCTTGGTGTCATGATAGACACTAGGCTTTGCTTCCGCGAGCACTGAGTACGTCCAAAATAAGTCTGCTGAGGCGTGCAGAGCAAATACACGCAGCCCAAAACACGAGCGTTGACGACTTCTTATGGGAGTATGCAAGTCCATAATGCTGTACTCCAGTATGGGCCAACGCATTTATGGTCCCGAGCTACTGCCGCGGCGTTTAGGCGGTCTACCGCCTAAGCACAATTCGGGTCTGTAGTGCGTTTGTTTGTTTATTTAATTTTTCTTCTCAGAGCTACAAGTAATGATATACTTATATTTATAACGCTAATCACAACGGCAAATGGTTCAATTAGAATTAAGTTACAAAAATTATTAGGTAGAAGATACAGAAACATTTAAAAAACAGTTAGATATAACAATTTGTTCAATTCTGTTATAAATTACTTAAGCTTATATAATACATAAAACTGATGTTCGTGTAACTCCGCCACAATTTATATATTTGGGTTTTGTTGTTGGTATGCTGTTAACTTTTCCCTAAATGTCTGTGTGTTTCTAATTGTCTTCAATTCATGTGTCAGTTGATTCCAAAGACGAATAGCATACGGAAAGAATTGACGATCAGATGTTGCTAGATTATGTTTAGGACCTATTAAATTGTGCGTTCTATGAGATGCGGCAAATTTTAACATTGTGAAAAGATAAAAGGGTTCCCCTGTATTTATAATTTTGTATAGATATATTAGGACTCTCAAGCAAATCCATGAGTTTAGGTTGATATTGAATATTTGTTCAGAAAATGTTGAAATGTGATCTCTTTGAGTTTTTTTTTAAATATGTACCTAGCGATGTCGTTAAATGCTACATTTAGCCTTTGCCTGCATTTCGAGCTACAGTTACCAAACACCTCTAGTCCATAAAATAGTATTGGTAGAATACAAGCTTTTGCAATTATTTTCTCGTTTGTGTGGGTATGAACTGCTTTGTTAAATTCAGCTGCCTGATGAGTCCGTATGCTTTGCCAAGTGCTTGGTTTATATGGTCCTCCCAAGTCAAGGTATTGTTCAATAATCCTAAATTTTTTGCTCAGTCCACATATTCGATATCAACATTATCTATTTCAAGTCTCTGTAAGTCGTCAGTGTTGAAAATTTTCTTATGTATAACCAAGCATTTTGACTTAATAGGGTTAATTTTTAACCCATTTCTCAGTGCCCAATCACTTATTACACGAAGCTTACTGTTACAAATATTAATACACTCTGACACTTTACTTAGCGGACGACTAACATACATTTGTACATCATCTGCATACATCTGGACATCACACTTAGACAACAAAGTGGGAAGGTCATTTATATAAAGACAAAAGAGTAATGGTCCTAGAACAGACCCTTGCGGAACACCTACTCTAGTTTTAAGAAAAGTAGAAGAGTCTGATGGGGTAAATACGGCTTGACTTCTATCTTTAAGGCACGAGGTCATCATTGTCTGCGCTGTAGTTGAAAAAATTATATAGTATTCTTAACTTTTTAAGAAGTACATCGTGGCTAACCGTGTCAAATGCTTTGCTAAAGTTGTGAGGAATCACATCGATATATAAACCCATATCTTAATCGCCCCATATCTTAATCACCCCATATCTTAATCGCCCCATATCTTAATCACCCCATATCTTAATCGCCCCATATCTTAATCACCCCATATCTTAATCACCCCATATCTTAATCACCCCATATCTTAATCACCCCTTTATATTATCTTTAGGCTAAGCGTTTTACCCACTGAAGGGCCTCCAATATATATATAAGTTAGAACTCATAAGTTTCTTTTATGCCCATGAGCAAATCCCAGAAGTTTTGAAGCAACCCACGCTTTAGTATAAAAGAGAGAGAAGGGAGAGGGACAGGCAAAACGCGCTCAACAAAACCCACCCCGACCGAAGCAGCAGAGAGAGCCGCAGAGAGAGAGCAACCGAGAGAGAGCAGCAACGAGCACAAGAGAGGCGTCGGAACCGATCGCTCGGCAGCGCAGTAGCCGATCGTCAAAATTAGGCAGCAGAGGGGTCCAAGGCTTGACGAACGGACCTCAGCTATTAATTAGTTCGTGGCCTTTGACGTGAGAGGTTGAGCTTCGGAAAAGTTCCCCCAAAAGTCCGTAGAGTAATCCCGCGAGAGCCCCAAAGAGCGAAGAGGTGCCAAGAGCAACACCAACCAGCACTATTCCAACGGACCGAGGTGTCCCCAGCCACGACAGCAAGGAAGCCGGGTGAGCAAGCCGATTTGGCCAAGGGACAGCCCTTCTTAGTTCCCCTCCCCCCCCCTCTCTCTCTCAAAGACGCAGTTCGGTGTGAGGTAGGGACTTCTCCATCTGAATATCTTAAATAAATCATTTATAACGTGGTCTAAAACTATGGCGGTTTCATTCTGGTATTTGGTCCACACACACAGAGGAGCATATCCCGGATAACCCGGAGGCACACTGGGAACCCAATGGTTGGCCACGAATCGGGCCACATGGCAGAGCGCTCGTCGGTAAATACCCGGCGCAAAACCATGTGGCCAGAGGGCTGCGGGGCCATATGAAGCACCTTCTCGTCGGTAAATACCCGGGAGGTGACTCATATGACCTGCAATGGCCAAGATTGGGCAAACAGTACTCCGTCCGTGGGTCCGGGATTCACCCACTACAGGTTCATCCACATTCGCTCACACACTGCACCAACACATTCTCTCACACACGCACAACACATTCTCTCACACACGCACCAACACGATCCACACACGCACCAACACATTCGCTCACACACATGCACCCACACATGTGCTCTCACACACGCACCAACACATTCGCTCACACACATGCACCCACACCTTCGCTCACACACACGCACCCGCGCATTCGCACACACCCACCCAATCACACACACGCACCCACGATCACTCACGCCCACTCGCATCGGATCATCCATATATATCATATATCCATACATCTGTGTCGCCCTGAGCTCCCGGTAGACATTTTGTGCCCACCCGGATCTCCGATCCATGGGCCACGACATGCGCCTTTCTCAAGCCCCGGTTCCGGCACTAAACAAATATTATTGTAAGACGACCCTGGCCTTGGCTGAGTATACCCCAAGCCCAAGAAAGTTTCCTTACAATTGGCGCCCGAGCAGGGGACCCGGGCAAGGCTTTGAGAAACAACACCCTTCGTGGCTTAAAGAACCACAAGCGCATCTCTACCGGAGGCAAAGTAAGGCGAAGAAAAGGATATCAAACCCACCCCAGTAGCACGAGCAGTGAAAATGAAAAAAAAAATGTATTACAAAAATTTACAAGAACCCCCCTCCCCTTAGCAACAACGAAGAGACAAAGTCACAGCAACGGTAGTCAACAGCATGGTTAGCTCACAAGTTTAGATTTAAGTAGGGACCACACAGGTGATAAGTCAGGTGTAATCAGGGGCAGGAGTTTTCAAGGCACGCGACTGGGGGAGCAGGTAGTTTTATGGTATTTCTTAAATCGTTTGGTTAAATTTTTAGTTACACAAGTGGACTGCCGTACACACATATACCTTTCCAGTACATATTTTTTTTCTATATGCATCTATCTTCCTTTGCATATGTACATACGTATTTTTGGCACAGCTGCAAGCCGGGCAAAACGCACGTGCACTTGCGCAGGCGTACATATGTACATACAAATATTTCGGCACAGCTGCATGAGCATGTGCTCACAGGCGTCCACCTGTTTGTGTGTGTGTGTGTCGCGCAAATGTTACAACAACGCAATTCGCGCCGGCGCCTGAGTGGCACGCGCTTGGGCGAAATTTGTGCGCAGCTACAGATTCGAAAAAAAAGGGATCCCGTTACGATCGACATACATACATATACACGCCTGACGAAAAAAATGTTCGCACACTGACACCGAAAAATGCGCACGGCTGTGTATACCATTTTTCTCTTTGGGTGTAGGATGTAAATGTGCGTAGGCTGGCAGGAGACACGGTGTACTATTTTTTTCTGTGGGGGTGTCTGCGAACCAATGTCCGATTGCCGGAGGCTAATTTGTGGTCGGTGGCCATCAATTTAGACACACCATGGGATAACAAAGGCGACTCCAACAAAGAATGACCCACGAGAGGAGACCCAAAAGTTTTCCGCCAGTAATCACAGGCCAAAGGGAAAAGTGGGATAGCATGCCAAAATTTGCACGAGGGGCGACCGAATAGTTTCAAAATTTGATTTTTGCTAAAACAATATACATTTTTCGGTGCGCATCTGCACAGCGGAGGGCCGCATTAGCAGTTCTGTTACAGCACCCAGAGGGCTGTATCCAAAGTTTACGAGCAACAGCAGTGCCGAGTCCCAAGGAAAACTAGGTACAAGTTTGCACCGCGAAAAATGCAGTCAGGAGACAAATTTTAGGGCGTGCCAGGGGAATGAAAAAGTGATTTGGAGTGTGGCGTGAGTGTGTAGATGTGTAAGGAACAGTTAAATCGAGGAGAGAATCAAAAAATAAATTTTGTCAAAAAAAAAAAAAAAACAAAATAATATAAAAAGGAGTAGGCGTCAGCGGCAAGGAGAGAAAAAAAAAAAGCATGGGATTCGTTTTTTTCAACAACAACGGAGCACGACATAAGCATAAGCACGTAGGAACGCCGCAGCGACGTAGCCACGAGAGAACATTTTGAAATTATCTACGAGAGCCCATCTTCGCATTGAGCTGCAGGGAGGCCAGGGAAAAAAAAACGGGAGAGAGAAAGAGAAAGAGCGAGAAATTGGTCACTTCGGGGAGCGTAGCCTAATCTTCTTGCAGGCGGGGGACACGAGTACATTTGGGACGCCGGCAGAGCCTAGCCGAACGGTGCCGACTTTATTTTCGGCAGCGGGAGAGCCAAGCAGAGCAGCGTCGGCTTCGTTGAGAGACAACGGCCGAGACGAACCGATCAGAGCGGGGCAGAACCGAACACACGACACCGAAGAGCTATAAATGAAGCTTCGCCGCGGTTATACAGGACAGTCTCCGGGCAACGCTCGAACAGAATACATCGTAAACCAAATAACTCTCAAACAGAATACATCATAAACCAAATAAAGTACAGTTTCCGGGCAACGTTCAACCAGCGCGATCGTAACTATCAGCAAGCAGAAATACGCGTAAAGAAAAAAAATCCTTTCGAGCATCGGCCGGCAACCATCCACTGGGGACCCTGAAAAAAAGTATCCTTCCGCGTGCCTAAACAAGAAGGTGTCCTTCGCGCCTCAACCAATAAATTTTTGGTACTGCGTTTGAAGTCGGCCTAACTCGCAAATCCTCGCCGTGGTTTCCTAAAGTCAAAAGCAAAGCACAAAATGGTCGGTGTCCGCTGGGTGTCCTACCGGCGAAAGGCTGAACTCGAGGCATTTTCGGAAGAATTCGGGTTCGAACGCGAAGGCATAGTGGAGGAACTTCGTAGTCGCATGGCCGCGTTCATAAATCGCAAAGATCATGCACCAGCTACGATACAACGTCTAGAGGAGTTAGAGGCACAGTTCGGTACAACGGCCAGCCCCGAGGCAGAGGGCCATCCACCGCGATCGCGAAGTGTGTCCCCAGCCGCGACCGATCCTAAGAAAGGTGGGTCACAAGAGCCCCCCGCTTCAACAAAAGGCCGCCCCTCTGCCGACGACCAAGGGAGCGACAAAAAGGGACAGTACCTTACGATACCTTTGCCAACACTTCCGGCCCGACGATCTCGCAGTGCGGATAGACTAAACAGTACGCTGCCAGTCACCACCCGGGAGCTCAACGAAGTCCCCTACGCCATGGTGGCCGAGAAAATGCGCAGATGGGGCATAACGTTCGACGGCAACTCTGACCCACTTCGGTTCATCGAACGACTGGAAGAGCGTGCGGCGTCCCACCGGATCGATACAAAAAGTATGCCTCAGGCCATCTCCGAACTTCTGTCAGGATACGCGGAGGATTGGTTTAGGACAAGTAAGCTCCAAGAAGCAACATGGCTTGTTTTCCGCAAGGAGTTCTTGGACTTTTTCTTACCCCCGAGGTACTTCCAGCGTCTCGAAGATGAAATCCGCCTACGCTACCAGAGAAACGGGGAACCTTACAAAGAATATCTGGTGGAGATTCGTCTGATGATGCATCGAGCAGAGTACACCGAGGCCCAGGAGCTCGAAAGGGTGTATGAAAATCTCCTCCCCGAGTACCAACTGTTCGTGAGGCGCAACGATTTTAGATCGCTACGGCAGCTAAACCAACTAGTCATTAGCTACGAAGTCACCCGGGAGCGAGACACACAGCGGAGGCAATCCAACGGAACACCAAACCGACCACGGCACTACCAGGCACACCGCGGCCAAGAAGTCAGTGGCAGCGGAACAATAGCGCCATGGACGCCAAGCCCCGCAGCACCTCCAGTGGGACATAGAGAGAGCAAGCAAGTTAACGAAGGGCAGACACAGAATCCAAATGGCGAGGTACCGGTTGATGTGCGTCAAGCTTGTAGGAACTGCGGAACCACAGGACATTTCTCTCGAGAATGCCGGGGACAGCGTCTCTTGTTCTGCTGGTCTTGTGGACGGCGTGGTGTGAGAACGATCGAGTGTTGCCGTTCTTCGAATCCGGGAAACGAGCAGCAGCTCTCACCGAACCCGAACCGAGTGGGAGCACCAGCAGCAGATGTTTGGGATTAGTTGGCGTTCTACGAATACATGGCGGTCGTATCTTGGCCAGAGTCATGGTAGAAGGACAGGAGATGACGGCGACAGTGGATACAGGAGCAACAAGGAGTTTTATAAGCGAAGGGACAGCCCAGAAAGTCCGTACCAAGGAAAACCATCGAGAAGTGAGGACAACCATCGCCCTAGCAGACGGTACACGCAAAGAACTGACGCAAGCATTGACAGTGGATGTCCAACTTGGAGTATCCCGCGCTAGGGTACAAATGCTAGTGCTGCCGTTCGTAGTGGATGAACTTTTGCTAGGCTTGGACTTCCTGGGCGAAATAGATGCGATGCTGATCTGCGGCGAATCTCAGCTCCGCCTTCGAGTTCCTGAAACCACTATTGCAACTCACACGGCTGGAGAACTTTGACACCTCTGAGCAACCGAAGGAATCCGTAGATGAGGGAGCCGGCATCCGCGCGGCTGCCCTTGGGAACAGAAGACAACACCGTCAACAGAAAGCTGCACTAAATCAGCCCCTGAAGAGAACCGGCAAAGAAAATCGAAGCAGCGACCAGACGAAGCCGCACGAGGACGCCACCAAACCCGGTCTTAGCAGTGATGAGGCCCCGACCCGATTTCTAGGCCCAAAGGACAGTGAGGCTATCAGACGCAACCCCTTTCGCACATCACCGGCCCGGGTAAGTGAGGCTAAAAATAAGAAAGACCTACAGCAGGCGACCCAGCCTCGACCGCACACAGAAGCATCGCCGACCAGCGCAAGCGCGGATATCCCACCCCCTGGCCCCATGCAGGAGACCCTGGCCACTGTAAACATCAACAAACCCCCCGAAGTCCCTGAGGTAGCACCGGAGAGCCCTGACCTAGCTTTAGAGCCATGGGTGAGTCAGTTTCTGGAGGAGGAGTTGAGCAAGTTCGACCACATCAAGGGAGTATCCAACATCGCGGAGCATGTCATCGTATTACGGGACGACCGGCCGATAAAGCAGCGGTACTTTCCCAAGAATCCTGCCATGCTAAAAATCATACACGAACAGGTGGACGAACTGCTGCGCGACGGATGCATCGAACCTTCGAAAAGCCCGCACAGCGCATCGATAGTCCTGGTGGGCAAAAAGACAGGAGACACCCGCATGTGCATGGATTTTCGCCAGCTGAATGCCCGATCTATACCAGATGCCTACCCTCTGCCGCGAATCAACTCGATCCTGGAGAGACTGCGTAACGCCCGGTTCATCAGCACGCTCGATCTGAAAAGCGGGTATTGGCAGATACCTATGGCCGAAAATAGCCGCGAGTGTACTGCGTTTACCGTGCCCGGCCGAGGTTTGTTCCACTGGAAGGTGATGCCGTTTGGGTTGCACTCGGCTCCAGCAACCTTCCAACGTGCACTGGACCGGGTCATTGGGCCGGAGATGGAACCACACGCTTTCGCGTACCTGGACGACATCGTCGTCATCGGCACTACCTTGGAGGAACATGTCACCAACTTGCGCGAGGTGTTCCGTAGACTGAGGGCAGCTAATCTCCGCCTGAATCGTAAAAAGTGCGCCTTTTTCCAGCGTAGTCTGGTATATCTGGGCCACGTGATCAGCGAGAAGGGAATTCACACTGATCCCGAGAAGATCGCAGCAGTGAAACGACTAGAGCCGCCAACCAGTGTGCACGAACTCCGCCGATGCTTGGGAATCGCTTCGTGGTATCGGCGGTTCGTTCCGAACTTTGCCTCCGTGGTGCTCCCGATGTCCCAGCTACTGCGCAAAGGTCGAAAATGGGAATGGGGCAACGAGCAGCAAGAAGCTTTCGACTCCTTGAAGACACTTCTCACGGAAGCCCCTGTCTTGGCATGTCCCAACTTCGACCGTAAGTTCTCTTTACAGACCGACGCGAGCGACTACGGCCTTGGCGGAGTGCTCACCCAACAGAGTGAAGATGGGGAACGCGTGATAGCCTATGTAAGCCGGAGGCTGCTGAAGGCCGAGGAGAACTACTCCGCAACGGAGAAGGAGTGCCTCGCTATCGTCTGGGCCATCCGGAAGTTGCGATGTTTCCTCGAGGGCTACCGGTTCGACGTGGTAACTGACCACCTGGCACTGAAGTGGCTCAATACAATCGAGAATCCAACCGGGAGAATCGCACGCTGGGCGCTCGAGCTGCAGCAGTACCAGTTCGACATCCATTACCGGAAAGGAAAGCTCAACGTCGTGGCGGACGCGTTGTCTCGGCAGCCCCTAGAGACACTCCAACAGGCTATCGAGGAACCACACCAATGCCCCTGGTTACAGAAGCGGATACAGCAAGTCCGAGAGCAGCCGGAGAAGTACCCCGACTACACCATAGAGAATCATCAATTATACCGGCATCTGGGACATCGGCCAACAGAAGAGGACTACCTCCCATGGAAACTATGCGTCGGCACAGAGCATCGACAACGCGTACTCCAGGAATGCCACGACCATCCGACGGCGGGACACTTGGGCATTCGCAAGACCACCACTCGGATCTACCAGCGGTACTACTGGCCCGGCATATGCAGAGACGTCGCCCGGTACGTGAAGAAGTGCCTCTCGTGTCAGAAGTTCAAGGTGGAGCAGTTGAAACCAGCGGGGAAAATGCTGACCCGGAGAGCACTGGAGCCTTTCGCTACCCTCTGCGCAGATTTCGTCGGGCCCTTGCCCCGATCGAAACAAGGTAACACAATGCTGCTGGTTTTCTTTGACCTTTTTCCAAGTGGGTCGAACTGGTACCACTCCGGAAAGCCACAACACCACAATTAGAGAAAGCATTTCGGGAGCGAATCATCAGCCGTTTCGGGGTGCCGCGGACTCTGGTGTGTGACAACGGTACCCAGTTCACCAGCCGTGCCTTTAGGAACTTTTGCAAACGAGGTGGAATCACCATTGAATATACGGCTCCCTATAGTCCCAACCAAAACCCAACAGAACGAGCAAATAGGACAATCAAAACGATGATTGCCCAGTTCATCGAGGGACCGCACCACACCTGGGACATTCTTCTGCCCGAACTCTCCCTGGCCATAAACAGCAGTGTATCAGACTCAACAGGATTCAGTCCAGCCTTCTTGGTGCAAGGACGCGAGCCACGCCTCCCTGGTGCATTATACGAGGAAGTAACCCCTGGACCGGGAAGGATCTGTAGCGACCCCGAAACCCGAGCAAAGCAACTGCACCAAATCTTCCATGTCGCCCAAGACAACGCCCAGAGAGCCACCGCGGAGCAAGGGCGACATTATAACCTCCGGAGACGGGAGTGGCGTCCTACCCTTGGGTCCATGGTATTGCTGCGGCAGCATACACTTTCAAAGGCAGCCGAAGGTTACGCGGCCAAGCTGGCTGCTAAGTACGACGGGCCGTACAAAGTAATCCGTTTCCTATCTTCTAACATAGCACGACTGCAGCGAGTGGGAACCCGACAGCGACGCACTGCTAGCTTGGCCGATCTTAAGCCATTCCGACAAGAAGACCAAAACCCTGATGTGAGCGAAGGCGAAGAGTTGGAATGACCTTTCGAGGACCGCACCCTTATTAATCTCTCACAAAATAAAAATACACCGAACTGCTGTCCCGTAGGGCGTAGTTCCCATACTTTGTAGGCTCAGGGATATAACCTTGTTTATATTCCACAGTTTCCCCCCCACTGATACTCCCAAGGCCACCCATGCACGATGCAGGAGCCTGGCAACAACGGCGCAGAGGTGGTCCCCGTCGACCAGCTGGAGAACCAGGAGCCAGTGGTCAACCCAGTAGCCGATCCTGGCATCCCCCGTAGACCCGACTGGCGGGAGGAGGTGGAAAACTGGCTCGGCCAACTGCCACCCCAATTTGTCTTACACTGTGACGTACCTCGCCCAGTCCCAGCGCCACCTCAGGAGCCAGTGAACGCTCCGGGAAATTACGATCCGGCATCGCCTACGGCTTCTATAGCATCGTCCGAAGAGGAGGACTTCCATGGGTTCCCGGATAGCGACGAAGATCGAGCCACCGAGGAGTTCCCTCACCGACAGGTACAAACGGTGAGCTCCACCACACACACTCCACCCGTCTTGTGCTCCCGTGTTGCCGTCATCTCCAACGAGGAGGGCCTGTCGAGCACTCGTCCAGGTCGCGCCATTCGGTGGGTAGATCCCGACCAGCCGTCCACATCCGCAGCTGCAGCCACCGCCAAGCCATCCACGTCAGAGCCATGGGAAGCTGCGCTACACATACCTCTAGAAGACGTGCAGGACATGCTGGGCCCTTCAGCCAACTTGGGCGAAATTTTCGATCAACTGTTTGCGCCCAGGGACGATTGGGTTGAAGCACCCAGAGAGTGGAAGGTCCACACCCCCGAGCGCCGCATCCCACCCATGTTGAGAGAATTTGTGAGAACAAATTACAAGGAAGGGGTGAGACGTCGTGTCCGTTTCGCGGTTAACATGGACGGGGCCACGTTCAGGATCGTCCTCACTCCCAGCGGCCTCACTACAATAACCTTCCACTGGCAAAGCAAGGGGGGGGTGTGAGGAATCACATCTATATATAAACCCATATCTTAATCGCCCCATATCTTAATCACCCCATATCTTAATCGCCCCATATCTTAATCACCCCATATCTTAATCGCCCCATATCTTAATCACCCCATATCTTAATCACCCCATATCTTAATCACCCCATATCTTAATCACCCCTTTATATTATCTTTAGGCTAAGCGTTTTACCCACTGAAGGGCCTCCAATATATATATAAGTTAGAACTCATAAGTTTCTTTTATGCCCATGAGCAAATCCCAGAAGTTTTGAAGCAACCCACGCTTTAGTATAAAGAGAGAGAGAGAGGGAGAGGGACAGGCAAAACGCGCTCAACAAAACCCACCCCGACCGAAGCAGCAGAGAGAGCCGCAGAGAGAGAGCAACCGAGAGAGAGCAGCAACGAGCACAAGAGAGGCGTCGGAACCGATCGCTCGGCAGCGCAGCAGCCGATCGTCAAAATTAGGCAGCAGAGGGGTCCAAGGCTTGACGAACGGACCTCAGCTTTTAATTAGTTCGTGGCCTTTGACGTGAGAGGTTGAGCTTCGGAAAAGTTCCCCCAAAAGTCCGTAGAGTAATCCCGCGAGAGCCCCAAAGAGCGAAGAGGTGCCAAGAGCAACACCAACCAGCACTATTCCAACGGACCGAGGTGTCCCCAGCCACGACAGCAAGGAAGCCGGGTGAGCAAGCCGATTTGGCCAAGGGACAGCCCTTCTTAGTTCCCCTCCCCCCCTCTCTCTCTAAAGACGCAGTTCGGTGTGAGGTAGGGACTTCTCCATCTGAATATCTTAAATAAATCATTTATAACGTGGTCTAAAACTATGGCGGTTTCATTCTGGTATTTGGTCCACACACACAGTGGAGCATATCCCGGATAACCCGGCGGCACACTGGGAACCCAATGGTTGGCCACGAATCGGGCCACATGGCAGAGCGCTCGTCGGTAAATACCCGGCGCAAAACCATGTGGCCAGAGGGCTGCGGGGCCATATGAAGCACCTTCTCGTCGGTAAATACCCGGGAGGTGACTCATATGACCTGCAATGGCCAAGATTGGGCAAACAGTACTCCGTCCGTGGGTCCGGGATTCACCCACTACAGGTTCATCCACATTCGCTCTCACACACGCACCAACACATTCTCTCACACACGCACCAACACATTCTCTCACACACGCACCAACACATGTGCTCTCACACACGCACCAACACATTCGCTCACACACATGCACCCACACATGTGCTCTCACACACGCACCAACACATTCGCTCACACACATGCACCCACACCTTCGCTCACACACACGCACCCGCGCATTCGCACACACCCACCCAATCACACACACGCACCCACGATCACTCACGCCCACTCGCATCGGATCATCCATATATATCATATATCCATACATCTGTGTCGCCCTGAGCTCCCGGTAGACATTTTGTGCCCACCCGGATCTCCGATCCATGGGCCACGACATGCGCCTTTCTCAAGCCCCGGTTCCGGCACTAAACAAATATTATTGTAAGACGACCCTGGCCTTGGCTGAGTATACCCCAAGCCCAAGAAAGTTTCCTTACAAAGTCAAAAAGAGTTAAGAACGTTATATTGTCACTGTCCAGTTTTATACGTATATCCTCGGTAATTTTTGTTACTAATGTGGTACAACTCCTTTTTTTCTTGAATCTATCATTAAATAGTTTATTCTTTTCCATGAATTCATTTATTTGTGAGGCCATAATGTGTTCAAGAACCTTGGAAAGAAATGGAAGGATAGAAATGGGTCTAAATTCGTTATTGCCTTTTGAAATAGATAAGACTTTGGCCGTTTTCCAGATCAGCGGGAAACAAGAGGTTGTTAAAGCTGTATTGAAAATGAGGGTTATGTGTACTAAGATTCCTGGTAACAGTATTCTCAGAAATTTGGGATCTAGGTCATCTAGTCCAGTGGCATTGGATTTAATTTTTAATATTGTAATGACCTCTTTTCGAGGCACGGATGTAACTCGCCGTTGCCAGGGTTGTCACAGATATTATTTGTGTCTGGGACACTTGGTTCCTATATTTGCTGAAATACAAATAAGTAGTAAGACCAAATAAGTACAGATCGAATGGTTTAAATGAGTGTGTGCGTTTTTTATTGATATTCCTAGAGGGTTCTAATATCTAATGTTTGTTCTTCGGTTGGGAGCTTCTCTGGTGGATGCAGTGCGTCCACCTTGGGGGAACCGTGGCTAGGGCCGATGTGGTTCGTATTCATCTGTTCCTGTGGGGGTCACCCGGTGGTCGAGGGTGATCCTCAGCGGTGCTTTGTTAGGGGCGCGTTTGTCCGTGTGTGACGTGGCTGGAGGTTACCAGATGCAGTGCGTCGGACTGGGCGGATCGGGCCAGGGGCCGATCTGATACGTTGTACCGTTGCCGGGGGGAAGCCAGTTCGGGGTCCGGGAGTCGTTCCACGCTGGGAATGGTTGGAACGTACCTCACCGCGTGCGCCGTGGCTGTGCCCCACTGGATGCAGTGCGTCGATCGGGTGGAACAAGGACAGGGGCCGATTGAGAATCGCTCTCCCTGTGGCTCGCCCAGCCGCCGATTGAAAATCGCACGTTGGGAGCTAGTACGGGTTGGCGGCGGTGCTATGTGACCGGGAATCCCGTCCAGACACGAATGCCGATTGAGAATCGCACACCCGGAGCCGACACAATGCCGATTGACAATCGCGCTATTGGGCCCTGGTTTGGGAGCGCGACGGAGCCGATTGCAAATCGCACTCTGGGAGTCCCGATGATCGCGTCACTGATGTTTAAGATCAGGGGTGGATTGAAAATCCCACTCCCTGTGGCTCACCCAGTCGCCGATTGAAAATCGCACGTTGGGAGCTGTCACGGGTACGACGGTACTATGGGACCGGGAATCGTGTCCAGGCACGGATGCCGATTGTGAATCGCGCACCAGGAGCCGACCAAAGCCGATTGAAAATCGCACTGTTGATCCCTTTGACTGGGGATTACTGCTTCTGAAACGTGAAGAATAGTAGATCAACTTACCAAGATGTTCACTCGGCGGGTGCCGGGCACTGAATGAATGTCTGCACGCTGATGCGTGCCTTTATAGGCCGCTGGTGCAGTCAGCGGTGGCAGCGGACGTCGCTGATCGTGGCAGAGCGCGCGATATCGATAACGCTGTTGGGTGTGATCAGCTTGCTGCCTATCGATTGGTAGCGCGCGCTCTGTGCGTTTTGAAAGTGCGCGCGTGGTTTGAATTTTATTATTATATTGGTGGCGCGTAATTCGAATTAATTTTATTAAACCTAGGTGGTGGGGTGGCGCTTCATGCGCAGGCTGAAAAGTATTTATTAATTTGGGCGCTTCATGCGCAGGAATTTATGAGTGAGTACATGTATCTTACGCTCTAGGGGGTAAAACTGAAACTTATATTTATAATGCCGCTTCGTGCGGTGACTTACATTTAGGAATAGGATATAAAGTATAGGTGATTATGGTAATTATATTATTAAGTTAATTCAAAGTATAGCTAAGTTTGCGTGCCGCTGGGGCGTCGCACTGGTGGCTTGTCCCAATCGTCGTCGACCTGAATGTCAAGGATGTCCTTGTCCTCTTCCTCGGGGGCTTCCTTGGCCAGGGTTGCGCGTCGCCCTGCCGCGGTCTTGTGCCGTCTTGGTAGGCTTGGTGTTCCCGGGGTGTGGTCTACCGTTAGTATGAGTGGCGGTAGCCGTTCTTGGTGCCGTTGTTGGTGCCGTTGGTGGTGATGGCGCGGGTTTGGGCTATGGTAGTGGTGGCACGGATTTGGGCTGCGGTGGTGGTGGCACGGGTTTGGGTGTAGGCAACGCATTGTGTTGTGGCCGTGTGTCTATAGTCGACCGGGCTGTGCGTTTTTTACCCCGCACCGGGTACAACCCCGCATCCTGGTCAGGCTGTGTGGTGTCTTCCGCTGCCCGTGCGAGGATCTCCTGTTGGCGGCTTGGCACCTGTCGGCTGACTTGGGTGGTGCAGACACTCATGCGCCTTGGTCCGATTCTCGGTGCCGCGCACACTGCCAGCATAAGTGTGGTAGGCCGCTGCTCCCTGACCGCCTGGAGTTCCCGTCTGCCGCGTTCTTTTGCCTTTTCCAGCTGGTGGTTGACCATTATGCCGATGTTGCTTGGTCGCTGTCCCGCGCTGTAATGAGTCACCGCCTGGTTGCAACCTCGCCTTTTATAAGCGCCAGTGCAGTCGCTGACGGCAGCGATACCCCGGCAGCTGATCGCGGTATCGTTATCGATTGGTCGTGATCGCAGTTGAAATCGATACCTGGCTAGTGGTGGCCACTCTAACCCGCGAGCGCGCGTTTGAATTTAAATTTAAATTAAATTCAAACGCGCCCGTTTTTTTTCTGTTCCATGATCTTGGGAGCGTAACGTGGTGAAGGTGGATAGTTTGATGTTGGGCGAGGGGCTTGATCATTCCCTTCTGGTGTATGCGCCGGCTTTAAGTTATTTACGTAGACCCTTTGTGTTTTCCCCGTTTGCGTATTTTTGACGATGGCGAGGACGGGAGAAGCGAACCCTGTGACTTTGCCCGGTCTGTTAAATTTTGGGGCTAATTTGGCCGCGAAGTTGTCTATTGCCTTGAGAGTGGGTGCTGCCGAATCCACACTTGTTCACTGATTTAGGGTCTCCATTCTCGTTTTCTCAAATTGTACGAGTGGGCTTGATCCTGGGCGGCTTTTTCCAGGTTTCGTCTGGCTATGTCGCAGGTTTCTCTCATTCGTGCCCATCTTACTTCGTTGGTTTCTTCGGTCATGGCTGACGTTAGCACGTTGAACAGCGATCCAGGGATCCGGAGTTCCCGCCCGTAGAGTAAGTATGCTGGGCTGTAACCCGTGGCCTCTGACCGGCTGCTGTTAAAAGCGAGCGTCAGGTCGGGTAAGAATTCGTCCCACCGTGTGTGTCGGTCTCCTGCGAACTGTGCGATCATTGTCTTGATGGTGCGGTTCGCGCGCTCTGCAGGGTTTTCTTGGGGCGTATAAGGGGCCGTAAATTGTTGCTGCACTCCCCATTTTTCCATGTGCGTCTTGACCTTATGACTGGTGAACTGTACGCCATTGTCGGAAATGAGCACTTTAGGGGTTCCGCAGCGTGCCATAATCCGCTCCTTAAAAACCCGTATCACCACATCCGCGGTGGCTTTCCGAACGGCGGCCAGCTCTACCCATTTCGAAAATTTGTCAATGAATACCAGCAGCATGGTATTACCGAGAATTGATCGAGGGAGCGGGCCTACAAAGTCGACGCACACCGTTTCCCAGGGGGTTTGGGCGATTCTGGTCAGCATCTTCCCGGACGCTTGTTATTGGGAGACTTTATATGCCTGGCAATTTTCGAATTGGTGTACGAACCGGACGTTGTCTCGGTGCATCCCTGGCCAGTAATACCGGGTCATGATTCGGCGTTTTGTCTTCCGAATACCCAAGTGTCCCGCCGACGGTTGGCAGTGATTTTCGTCGAGGACTCTGGCACGCTGTTGTTTGCCGACGCACAGTTTCCAGGGTTGCGTGTCCTCGTCCGCCGCCCATGATGGAAGGTGCCGGTATAGTTGCCCTCCTTCGACGGTGTAGTCCGGCCACTCTTCGGCAGTTTTTTGTACTGCTAGGATTTTCTTCTGTAATCATGCGTCGGACTCTTCTTCCGTTCCGTGTGCCACCTCGATGGGGGCTCTCGAGAGGGCGTCCGCCACCACGTTTAGTTTCCCTTTGTATCGGTATCTTACCTCGAAGGAGTAGGGTTGGAGAGCTAGAGCCAATCGTGCGACCCGTCCGGAAGGGCTCTCGATGGAGTTAAGCCACTTGAGGGCTAAACGAGGACTGGGCGGATCGGGCCAGGGGCCGATCTGATACGTTGTACCCGTTGCCGGGGGAAAGCCAGTTCGGGGTCCGGAGACGTTCCACGCTGGTAATGGTTGAAACGTACCTCACCGCGTGCGCCGTGGCTGTGCCCTACTGGATGCAGTGCGTCGATCGGGTGGAAGAAGGACAGGGGCCGATTGAGAATCGCACTCCCTGTGGCTCGCCCAGCCGCCGATTGAAAATCGCACGTTGGGAGCTGGTACGGGTTGGCGGCGGTGCTATTTGACCGGGAATCCCGTCCAGACACGGATGCCGATTGAGAATCGCACACCCGGAGCCGACCCAATGCCGATTGACGATCGCGCTATTGGGCCCTGGTCTGGGAGCGCGACGGAGCCGATTGCAAATCGCACTCTGGGAGTCCCGATGATCGCGTCACTGATGTTTAAGATCAGGGGTGGATTGAAAATCCCACTCCCTGTGGCTCACCCAGTCGCCGATTGAAAATCGCACGTTGGGAGCTGTCACGGGTATGACGGTACTATGGGACCGGGAATCCTGTCCAGGCACGGATGCCGATTGTGAATCGCGCACCAGGAGCCGACCAAAGCCGATTGAAAATCGCACTGTTGGACCCTTTGACTGGGGATTACTGCATCTGAAACGAGAAGAATAGTAGATCAACTTACCAAGATGTTCACTCGGCGGGTGCTGGGCACTGAATGAATGTCTGCATGCTGATGCGTGCCTTTTATAAGCCGCTGGTGCAGTCAGCGGTGGCAGCAGACGTCGTTGATCGTGGCAGAGCGCGCGATATCGATAACGCAGTTGGGTGTGATCAGCTGGCTGCCTATCGATGTTTTGAAAGTGCGCGCGTGGTTTGAATTTTATTATTATATTGGTCGCGCGTAGTTCAAATTAATTTTATTAAACCTAGGTGGTGGGGTGTCGCTTCATGCGCAGGCTAAAAAGTATTTATTAATTTGGGCGCTTCATGCGCAGGAATTTATGAGTGAGTACATGTATCTTACGCTCTAGGGGGTAAAACTGAAACTTATATTTATAATGCCGCTTCGTGCGGTGACTTACATTTAGGAATTGGATATAAAGTATAGGTGATTATGGTAATTAAGGTTTTTATAGGTGATTAAGGTAAGAAATTATATTATTAAGTTAATTCTAAGTTGTAACGAACCTATTGATTGCCGGCTCACGCTCAGGGCAGTCGCGGGTCGCTCCAACAAATTTATTTTGCGGAGTTGGGGGTAAAATAAGAAGACGGTTGGGGTTCGATTTTAGTGCCGATTTATTGGCCTTAATACTAAGTTAACACTAGGCGACTTATCACTTAATTGGCTTATTCTCTAATTTTTGACTTATTTTCTACCGTTTAAAGCTCGATGGGTTCACCCCGGATTAAAATTAACTCCTCCTTCTTCGTTGCTCCGGCTTCCGACCGCGCAGGCCTCACGATTCGCCTGGACACGCTTGCTATTCGCAAAACTCGCCGGCTCTCGTTTCACCGCTCTGCTCTGGGTCTGTTGGCCACGGATTTTCCTGACAGGAGGCGGAGATGGCTAACTATGTTGTATTCACGCACTGGACTGACACACGGGTTGAAAAGACTCGCACTCCGACGTTTTCTTGATTAGCCCGTCTTCTGCGCCGCGCGTCCTTTTATAGGCATATGCCTGGCTCGGCTGCGCATTTGCATGCCGTTAGTTGCCCGGTCCCGTTGTTGCCATGCGCCGCTGGATCAGTGGAAATTTCCACAGGCCTTCTCCTCTGCCTCTGCGAGTGCGAGTGTGAGCGCTCGCTTCTGTGTCCGCTGTCTCCTTTCCTTGTGCCACTGCAACGGTTTCTCTCCCCAGTTCGCGCTCTGCTGAGTGCTCCAACTGTACATCCGTTTCCTCCCCTTCGCCTTGCTCCTCTGGTCCTGCTGCCAATTCGCCGCATTTTGTTAACCCTTGTGTGGCCAACCAGTTCTCGACCTACGCTTACATACTATAAGTATTCATTACATTCTAGCCTTACATATAAATATAAATCTAATTACCAATATAACTTACATTTAAATTACAAATATAATTTACATTTCCTAGTCTTAACGAATATCCCAACTCTTCATTGTGAGACTTTTAAAATAAAGTCCTCAACTCCCTCCCTTCCTTTGGTGACCAAAAAAGAATTCGGCTTCCCTTGCATTTCTGTCCGTCTGCACTGTTCGTCTGTGCCAGTTTTCCAGATTTGAACCTCTAACCGTTTCCCTTACCGGTTCCCCAAATTCCCTTGTGCCATTTCCCACCCAATGATATTTCCCCCCGGTGACATTTCCCTTTTGTAGATTTTCCCCCCCATTGAAATTTCCCTTTTTGTGAAATTTCCCATTCCTGCCTAACTTCCTATCTTCCCCATTCCCCATATTCCCGCGCAGTGTGACCCCCCTCACGGTACCAAACTCCCATCTCTACTATGCACGCCATTACTCCGAAACTCCATTGACGAAAATTTTCACAAACGCGCTAAATTTTAAAAGTTTTCGTGGTTTTTCCCAACCCACCAACGACCCCAAGTGGCTCCCCATCTCCCCAGACTTTCCCTCCCCCCATATTGGTAAGTTTTTCGTTTCCTTCTTCATATTCTTGATTTTTATTTCATGCTTTTCATTTTTTTCATTTTCATTTTTTTCCCCCTTGCGAGCGGCTTCCCTCACGCGGCACCCCTTCTCAACAACGCTCCTGCTCCTCCTTGAAGACACGGACGCCCATTCGGCTAAACTTTAGTCGATATCGTCCGGTAGTTCCTGACAATATGTGCGCCCTTCGCCGGGTGCCCATATCGCCTATGCCCCGCCTCTGCAACGCCATGCTCACCTCGTGTGGCCACTCCGCTGCCGCCAACAGACGCCATCTAGCCGGCCTCCACGGTCCTGCCTCGTGCCAACGCTGCCACTGCTCTCGTGGATGGATGCTCTCCGCCTCTCTCCACCCTGGTGCTGCTGGGCAATCATCCGGCTCGGCCTGCTCCTGACCCCCCGTTCCTGTTGGCTGTGTTTGCGCTGGCTTTGCCGTCGGTTCGGGGCAGGATTGTTGCCTCATAAACACTGGCCTCCCCTGCTGCCGTCCCTGTTCTGGCCTTGGAACCTCGCTAGAGTGAGACACGGGCTGTTGCTTCCTACGAGGAGGACTTGGCGGCAGCTCCGTGATGTTGACGCTGCTCGTGGCTCCGGGCACCACCACCGGCTCCTTCCACGACCACACGAGGGCCGCATGATGCTCCCAGTGCGTTCCCTGGAAGATGGATCGCTTGACACGCCTCAGCACCGGAATTTCCTCCTTCGGCGGTGTCGGCTCTGGCCCCTCCTCGTCGGAAATCTCGATCACGTCCGGATCTATCCGCGGAGGTGCTCGCTGTCGCTGCCTGGTGAACGGAACGCACCGGTTTTTGGGCCGCTGGCCGTCTGGTTCAGCTGGCGTAGACTGCCGTCTCTGCCAGTTGGCCTGATCCACTAGTTCTTCGGGCCGCAAACTCAATGGGGACACGACCGGTTCCTCGCTTACCGGTTGTAGCTGTGTGGTTGGCCTGGCTTCCTCTTCCGCCTGCACCGACAGCGCACTACTGGAAGCGGACCAAGCCGACTCTCCCATGCCCCAGGACGACGCAGTCGCGCCCGAGTGTCTGGAGCGTATTGTAGACGTATCGATCTCCAACACATCGTCCGTTCTGGGAGCAACCAACCTCGGTCTCCGCCTCTTACCTCCCTGTCCTCGGTAAGTCCCCGGCTCCCTTGCCCCCGATCGAGAAGGGCAATCGCCTCTTCATACCCACCCCGTTTATCTCCCTCAGGCGGGCTAGCAAGCTGGTCTTGTCCACCGCTTTCCGCCTCGCGCTCTCAACCTTGTCAGCGGTCTGGCTGCCCCGGCAGCTGGAGCTTGTTACCGTTGTCTCGCGTGTTTCTTCCATGACCAAAATTTTCATTATGAGCTGCCAAAATTTCGTAACATTTGGTGGCCATGTGCTCTGGCGCTGCCTCTGCCGCTGCGCAGCCGCCGGCACCGTTGTTTGAAGCTCCGCTCTGCTCAACCTGTGGCGGAGCTCAGGATTAACGGCGGTGTTGCTGCCTGCTGTCTCTCTCGCACCTATGGCCGCCCAGGCTCTTCGTCTGTCGCGTTGAAGCTGGCTATTTCTGACTTCCCTGGTTATTTTTGTTTTGATTTTAATATTTTTTTTTTAAATTCTTTCTAAATACGCATTCTTGCTAGTCTACTAATGAAAATATTTTAAGCCAATATATTTTCCTATACGACTTTTTGTTAGTCTACGACTGCATTTTTTTTCCCCGCCTATATAATCACTCCTTTTTTCTCTTTTTTTTTTCTATATATTTTTATTGTTGCTCATAATTTTCTACTATGGTTTCTGGGTGCTTTTTATATCTCCGATTGAATAATTATTCCCTCTCATTGTTTTGTTTTGTTGTTTTTTTTTTTTATTATTTTTCTGTTTGCTTATTTTAAATACTTTTTTATTTTTGTGGGTTTGTTTTTTATATCTCCGATTGAATAATTATTCCCTCTCATTGTTTTGTTTGTTGCTTTTTTTTATTATTTTCCTGTTTGCTTATTTTAAATATTTTTTTATTTTAATTTTATTTTTTTTTTCGACTACATTTGTGGATCTGTGAAAGTGAAGAATTCTTCCCTTTTTTCTATATCTATATATTTTTCCCTCGTGGTTATTTTCCTTTTTTTCTATTTCCATTCCCCTTCATTAGTATGACTTTAAACAATCAAAAAAAATTGGGTTTTTTCAACGGGTTTTTACATTCTCCGGTCCGTAGTGCGGTTTCAGTCCGCTGACGTGGGCTGTTTTTGTACGTCGACTGCCCGGTTCGCGTAATTTACAAATTACTGGCGAGGTAAAACCGACCACTTTAAATGGGCCTCCAAACCTCGGAGCCAGTTTTGCCGCGAAACCCTCTACCGCCTTCGATAGGTGATGCTCCTTGGCCCAGACCAAATCACCTACGGCTGGCTCCAGGCTCGTCGTCGCAAATTATAGTGACGAGCCTGATCTTGTGAGAGCGCTACAGATTCCGACGCACAAGTTCAAAGATTTCTTTTTAGCTTGCCGGCCTTTTGTTCGGGATTTTGCGCTGCCTGCCCCGTACCCAATGCTGTTTCATCGTACAGTGCTTGTGGTAGTCTGGGCTCCCGTCCTTGTATTATAAATGCTGGGCTATACCCTGTGGATTCGACCACACTGGTATTAACAGCCAACATTATTTCGGGCAAAGCTTCATCCCACATCCTTTGATCCTGCCCTGCAAACTGTGAAACCATGGTTTTCACTGTTCGATTAACTCTTTCCGTGGGATTTTCCGTGGAGTATATGGGGCTGTGTACTGGTGACGCACTCCCAAATTTTCGACAAATTTTGTAAATATTTTGCTCGTGAATTGGGCACCATTATCTGTGATCAGCATTTTGGTACTCCAAACCGGGCTAATATTCTTTCTCGAAAAGCTTTTTGCAAAGCCATGGCTGTAGCTTTCGTAACGCTACCAACTCTGTCCATTTTGAAAACCTATCCATCATTACTAGTAGCATGGTGTTACAATGCTTTGACCTTGGCAATGGACCCACAAAATCGGCACAGATAGTTGCCCAAGGCTCCTCTGGGATTTGTGTCAGCATTTTTCCTGCTGCTTGCAGTTGGCTGGATTTGTATTTTTGGCAAATTTCACATTTGCGTACATATCCTCTAACATCCCTATGCAGCCCCGGCCAATAATACCTTGCTGCGACTCGAGCAATCGTTTTCCGGCTTCCCGTATGCCCAGCTGTGGTTTCATCGTGGTTTTCCTTTAATACTCTATTTCGCTGGCTTAATGGTACGCACAGCTTCCACGCCACCACATCCTCATGCCCGGCTCGATGAGGGATATGCCTACACACATTATTTCCCTCGATCATGTAGTCTGAAAATTTTTGTGGGTTTGGATGGCTTTGCGATTCTTGAGCCACAGAAAGTTGTCGGCATGTTTCCTCCCGCATTGGTTGGCGAGACAGTGCGTCCGCCACCACATTTAATTGACCTTTTCGATATTTTACTTCAAAGTCGTATTGTTGAAGTTCCAACGCCCACCTTGCTATTCGTCCGGCTGGACTTTCAATGCTATTCAACCATTTCAACGCCATGTGGTCAGTAACGACCGTAAAAATGGTACCCTTCCAAATATGGTCTAAGTTTTCTTATGGCACTATCGCCAAGCATTCCTTTTCAGTAGCTGAATAATTTCTCTCAGCTCCGTTCAAGGTGCGGCTGGCGTATGAAATAACCCGTTCACCTTTCTCACCTATTTGCGTGAGAATGGCCCCTACTCCATAATCGCTGGCATCCGTTTGCAAAATGAAAGGTCGTTCGAAATCGGGACAAGCGAGAACTGGATCAGATGTGAGTTTTTCTTTCACTTTTTCGAATGCCAGTTGTCTTTCTGGTGTCCAATCCCACTTCGTGCCTTTTTTCAGTAGCGCACTTAGCGGATGGACCAGTGTCGCAAAACCTGGTACGAATCGTCTATACCACGACGCCACTCCCATGTATTGTCGCAGTTCCTTGACGTTTGTTGGCGGTTTTAGCTCAGCTATTGCCGCAACCTTGTCGGGATCGGTTCGAATACCCTGATCCGTAACCAAATGGCCCAAGTATTTTAGTTCTGTCTTGAAGAACTCACATTTTTCGGGATTTATTCTTAGGTTTGCTGCCTGTAGTCGCCGAAATACCTCTTTAAGGTTGGCTATGTGCTCTTCTGGCGTTTTTCCTATAACGATAATATCGTCTAAGTATGCAAACGCTTTCGGCATCATTTCTGGCCCTATAACCTTATCTAACGCTCTTTGAAACGTTGCTGGAGCCGAAGTTAGACCAAACGGCATAACACGCCATTGAAATAGTCCTTTGCCCGGCACTGTAAATGCCGTTAAGGCTCGGCTTTCTACCTCCATTGGGATTTGCCAATAGCCATCCTTTAAATCCAAGCTGCTAATAAATCTAGCCTCCCGTAACTGATCCAAGATGTGGTTTATTCTTGGCAAAGGGGTAAGCGTCCTTGATCGTTTTTTCATTCATGTCCCTAAAATCCATACATAGTATCCATTTCCCTGTTTTCTTCTTCACCATCACTATTGGGGCACTATGTGGGCTTGTTGATGGCTCTATACAGCCCTTTGCCAACAACTCATCAACTTGTGCATTAATTTCGGATTGCATTTTCGGATTTTTCGGAAAATATCTTTGCTTTACTGGTTTGTCGTCCTTTACTACGATGCGGTGTTCTGCCACCGTTGATGTTCCCGACATACCCTCAAAAACTGCTAACTCCTTTTTTAAAAATTCCTCAATTTTATCCGAGTCCTTTTCCGCACTGGATTTTGCCCCCTGTACTCGCTATATACATTTCGGCTTCTATTGCGACTGTTAACTTCTCTTCCAGCCAGCCATTTCTCCTTCCCCGTTGTGGTATTTTTAGAACGTGTCCTCCACACGCCAGTTCCACCCCCATTCCAACTAAAAATCCCATCCCAATACCAGTGCGTCAATGATTCCTGGCATTATTAACAAAGATATCTTTTTCTCTTGGTTTCCAAATGCTAAATCCACCTCTAGTGATTTAACGATATCGCTTCTTCTTCCATCTGCTAGCTTTACTTGTTTCCTAGTTTCCACCACTTTACCCGCCTTTTCCAATGCTTCCGCTAACGACTAGCTGATGAAGCATGTCGTAGCCCTTGTATCCACTATAGCCTTGATCTCGTGTGCTCCTATTTTCACTGTTGCCGTCAACTGCTCTCCCTCATCCTGAAATCGACCGATTAAATCTGAGGGGCTGTTTGAGTCGACGCCCTCTCGTCCCTCATTTGCAGGGGTCGTCGCTCGATTCCCGAGGTTCTACAACAATTAAAGCTACGCACTCCTATTTTCCCGCACTGCCAACAAAACAATATTTGTTGGTTTCGACACTCTCTTGACCAGTGTCCTTGCTGTCCGCAACGTCGGCAGGCTTGGGCGGGGTTCGGCACGAAAGGGATTGCACTATTTAAATTCCTTGGCGCCGGTTGTGGTTCCGCCTGACTTCCTTCCATACAACGCCGGCATGCTTCCACTCTCCCAGGCTGCAAATTTGTGCCACTATTGTGCCTCCCTGGTTTGTTTTCCTCCCAAAACCTTTTTTTTATCGTTTTCCAACGCCTCGAAATCGTCCGCTAACCCCATTAATGCATCCAATGTGGAGCAATCATATGGTTGGACAAACATTCTGAGTGCTGGTGTGCTATTATCATAAATTCTTTTGAGCTGTGTCGCTTGTGACCATTTTAACGGACGCATTAACGTTTGCATCTCCACCATATAAACCTTAAAGTTTCCCCTAACCTTTGTTTTCTCATATGTACCTCTTGTTCCAATTTTTGGAAATAGTCTCGTGGCAGAAAAACTCTCCACGAATGTCTTCCACGTGGACCACTTCTTATTATTTGCTACAAACCAGTTTAATGCCATTCCTTTTAATAGTTCTGGCATTGTTCTAGGTAACGTGTCTAGGTCAAGCCCGTATGTGTTTGCCGACCATTCTACTCTTTCCAAAAAATCAAATGGTTTTTCTTTACCGTCGAAGCTCAATCCCCATTCGCGCACCTGTTTTGCCACTTTTGGGTAATCTATGGTTGTCACCTGTGGTCGCCCCTCTGGTGTTGCACTGGTTTGTGTTATTGTTGGAATTCCTTGTGACTGGCCGTGCAACGAGGCTCTGCGCAATTCGGGAATTGAAAACTCCTCCAGGTTTATTCCTCCCACTGCACCCAGTAGTTGGTGCTTTGGCGAATTCCTGCTGTGCCTTCGGGCCCATTCCTCGATTTGAGGTCCTAATATAGGATCGGATTCCATTTTCTGAATCCAATCCCCGAAAACTTTCCTCATTTCCTCCACTGTTCCCTCCATTTTGATGCCTGATTCTTGTCCATATCTGACAAGTTCCTCTTTTGAGGTTATAAACCCATGACCGTACCATTTGTTTCTTTTGTACCTTTTTTTTTTTTTTGTTTAATCTGTACCCTCTTTCCAACCTTTTCGTCACTATTTCTACCACCAAAACCACGTTGGGCGCCAGTTGTAACGAACCTATTGATTGCCGGCTCACGCTCAGGGCAGTCGCGGGTCACTCCAACAAATTTATTTTGCGGAGTTGGGGGTAAAATAAGAAGACGGTTGGGGTTCGATTTTAGTGCCGATTTATTGGCCTTAATACTAAGTTTACACTAGGGGCGACTTATCACTTAGTTGGCTTATTCTCTAATTTTTGACTTATTTTCTACCGTTTATAGCTCGATGGGTTCACCCGGATTAAAATTAACTCCTCCTTCTTCGTTGCTCCGGCTTCCGACCGCGCAGGCCTCACGATTCGCTTGCTATTAGCAAAACTCGTCGGCTCGTTTCACCGCTCTGCTCTGGGTCTGTTGGCCACGGATTTTCCTGACAGGAGGCGGAGATGGCTACCTATCTCTGGCACACGATTCGTCCGGACACGCTTGCAAATTTCGCAAAGCTCGCCGACTCTCGTTTGTCCGCACAGTATGAGGATCCCAACACCTTTTCTCTCACTCACTCTGTCACTCTCCCCCGATGTATCCTGGGTTCCGCTGGTTAGACTCCTTTCCGTTGTTTCCCTCGTTCACTCACTCGCGTTGGTCTGGCGCACTCGCTTGTATTCACGCACTGGACTGACACACGGGTTGAAAAGACTCGCACTCCGACGTTTTCTTGATTAGCCCGTCTTCTGCGCCGCGCGTCGCTTTTATAGGCATATGCCTGGCTCGGCTGCGCATTTGCATGCCGTTAGTTGCCCGGTCCCGTTGTTGTTATGCGCCGCTGGATCAGTGGGAAATTTCCCACAGGCCTTCTCCTCTGCCTCTGCGAGTGCGAGTGTGAGCGCTCGCTTCTGTGTCCGCTGTCTCCTTTCCTTGTGCCACTGCAACGGTTTCTCTCCCAGTTCGCGCTCTGCTGAGTGCTCCAACTGTACATCCGTTTCCTCCCCTTCGCCTTGCTCCTCTGGTCCTGCTGCCAATTCGCCGCATTTTGTTAACACTTGTGTGGCCAACCAGTTCTCGACCTACGCTTACATACTATAAGTATTCATTACATTCTAGCCTTACATATAAATATAAATCTAATTACCAATATAACTTACATTTAAATTACAAATATAATTTACATTTTTAATTGGAATGAAATTTTTGGACTTTAATATGGAAATTGTGGTTATTTTTTTTAATTTAAATTATTGTTCAGTTGACACAACTTTTGTTTCATAAGAAATTTTCAAGGCATACTACAAATCTCCTGCATACTCCCTTGAGAACATAATCAATATAGCAGCATGTTTGACTCTGTCTATGGAAGACCTCTGCTCTTTAATCCCTTTATACTGATTCGTAAGCTTTCAAAAATGCATTCAATGAACATTTCTTTTATTACTAGATCTTGAAGTGCAGAATCTTGCAACGTTCTCCATATTGAAATGACAGCAAAGTCTAAATCACTTTCAGAAATACCACTATTTCTTAATTTAAGAGAATAATCAATATACATTTTGTAATTATTTACCGCCCCTGAAATTTGCTGCCCCTAAAATTTGCCGCCCCAAAAACTTCCCGCCCCTGAAACTCACAGCCCTCAAAAATTACCGCCCCTAAACATTTGCCGCCCGGGGCGGGGGATAGAGAAGGAGACTCGGCTAATCACCTATAAGGCCATAGGGAGAACCCTCGCAGCCTATGCAGCCCCGGCTTGGTTACCGGCTATCAGCGAGATACAGTGGGGAAACCTGCAGAGGGCCCAAAATGCTGCTGAACGGTCACTGGATGTCACTCCATGACCCATTAGGACCACCTCCATGAGGAAGCAGACAAGATGTCCGCATATTCATGCCGGGAATCAAACAGATGACTAACGATGCCACTAACCTGTCGATCTCCGAGGCTCTGTGCGTTTGCGAATAGGTGGATTGGTACATTCAAATACGAAACAAACTTCAAAAGAAACTAAGTGTGAGGGAGGACATCCATAAGAGGACAGTCGAAAATGCGATCAATGGGCTCAAGAACAACGTAGTGCTTGGTGGTCGCCCACCACCCATCAGCGACACGGAGAAACAGCTTCCCAGAACCAAGCGCACGACCCTTGCACAACAAAGGTCAGGATACTCATGCTTCCTAAACAGCTACCTTTCCAGAATCAACCCTAAGGTAGCAGATGAGTGTCCTAACTATAAAGGAAGCCCACACGACACCAAACACCTTTTCGACTGCCCCAACGCACCCACTAACCTGACCGCCGAAGACCTCTGGACGCACCCCACTGAGTGCGCAGCCTTCCTAGGGCTAGCCCTAGTTGATTCGACATCCAATCTATCCACTATATAATCGCACTCTGTATACTTCCCCCACCTTTCAACTCACTATATACTTCTAACTTACTTTCTTCTTTCTTATCCCCTTTTGTACAACCCGAAAAACGAAGCCGCTACAACAACAACAGTCCCATTCACTTCCCAGTGGGCATCCCGGCGGTATTTCCCACATCGGAAAGTAAAAACAAAAATGAATTCTCATTTTGACATTACTAACCGAGTTTCAAGTCGGGTGAAAAATAGTTTTTTGCATGCAGAATTTTCCGGCCATTTTCCTCGTGGGCGGATTTTTCGACATTTTAAATTATTTCGTATTTGGTCCTTACAAACCGAGTTTCAAGCCAATCGGATGAAAAATAGTTTTTTTCATGCAGAATTTTCCGGGAATTTTCCGACCGTCAGGTCAAATTTTCCAACTTCGGAATATAACATTTTAAACTATTTCGTATTCTATACTTACAAACCGAGTTTCAAGCCAATCGTATGATAAATACTTTTTTGGATTCAGAATTTTCCGGTCATTTTCCTCGTGTGCGGATTTTTTTTTCCAAATTATTTCGCGTACTATGCTTACAACTTATGTTTTGTTATGTGTAATTTTGAAAATGAGTTGGCGCTAATCGCTGGCTAAAGTTTCGCCCATACAACCTTGACCATCCACTTTCCACGCAATGGGGGTGAATTTTCGGGAAGATTGGTATGCAGTTGTTGTCGAATTTTCATACAGATCTTTGAAAATGAATTTGAACTTGATCGGATGAAAAACAAAAAAGTTTCATACAAAAGTTTTCCGTGAATTGTCCACACTTCCCGGCAGAATTTTCCAAAATCCTTTCTTAGTACTCACTTTCAGCATAAGATAAAACTACTGTGAAAATCTCATCTTCCTATCTTTTATGGTTTAGGCTGTGCGACGGTCACCAGTCAGTCAGTCAGTCAGTCAGTCAGTCAATTAGTCAGGTTGAACTTTTTTATATATATAGATCAGCGTGTGTGAATCTCTCGGCATAGATGGCAAATGATTTCGTTCTTGCAGATTTTATGATCAAATCTCAGTCTACTTAGATCAATTAGAGCAACCATGGCCAATTCGGAAGCTCGTTTGCGTTCTAAAGAATAACTTGCGCCCTGAAATTCGACACGAATTTTTGAACGTAGAAGTAATAACAGTTTCTCAGCTCAGAGAAATCTGTCGTAGGCGGAAGCATTTTTAGATGATTTTAAGCGTTCTCATAGCTATGCCAAAGCTGTCCCTTTTAAGAAAGATATCTCAGAAGTAAATCAAAACATAGATTTCTCGACAAATACGAATGAATACTTTGAGTGTGAAATCGAAGCGTTCTCTTAAAAATGCTGGAATTGTCTTAAGGAAGGACATAGATACCAGGATTGTCTAGCGGAAAGTTTTGTTACAGCTGTGGAGTTCCTAAAACATATAAGCCCAGTTGTAATCGATGTGCAAAAAACTTTCAGTTCAGCACTTTCGAAGTGTTTCGGCCTGTTCACAAACAGAAGACTTCGGCAGTGCTGAGAAATCAGGCAACGAACACCGACTAAATACGGATGCACTTTCAAAGTCACCGTCAAACCAACCTGATTCGACCAATTCCAAGACCAGTACACTTTTACATAACAAAATACATAAATTAAATAGTATACCCCAGCCAGAATACATATATTTACCTTATTATTATGAAAACCAAAAGTCTCGTTGCGCCAAGCGAATAGCATCATTTTGGAAAAAGGTTAAAGAGTGCCGAGTTGGAGTAAAGCATATTTGCACCATAGCCGAAATGCGAAAGGATCCTCGACCTTTCTTATTAATTAATATTTTCGAACGTACAGTATATGGACTCCTTGACTCAGGAGCTTCAATGACTTGTACAGGAGGCAAATTGGCCAACGATTTAGAAATTGAAAATGTGCCTTACAAGCGGATCAACGATAAAGCTAGTACAGCCGATGGTCGTTTACAGCGCATTAAAGGTATATTAAAAGTTGAAATCGAATACGATGGAGATAGAAAAATTTTAGAGATTTTTATAGTACCTTCTATCAGACATGATTTATATTTAGGAATTGATTTTTGGAAACTTTTCAACCTTTTGCCAAGCAAATTGTGCGTGGCCGAGTAAGAAAATCCCCAATACAAAACCGATATTGACCAAATTGGCCAATGTAGTAAATTGTTTTCCCTCATTTTTGCAAGAAGGATTAGGTAAAACAAATATTATCACACACATCATCGATTTGGGTACTGCTAAGCCTGTAAAACAGAGGCATTTCCCTGTTTCTCCTTCTGTCGAAAAAGCAATGCATGCTGAAATCGACAGAATGCTAGAATTGGGAGTAATGGAAGTTTCCGATAGTTCTTGGTCATCCCCGTGTAGTGATGGTTACAAAACCAGGAAAAGTCAGAATATGCCTTGATTGTCGTGCGGTTAATAGTTATACTGAAAAGAATGCTTATCCTTTACCTCAAATAAGCGGAATCTTAAATAGGTTGCCTAAAGCTGAATTTATAACAAGTCTTGATCTTAAGGATGCTTATTGGCAAGTACCTTTGGAGGAGAAATCTCGAGACAAGACTGCATTTACAGTACCTGGTAGGCCTCTCTATCAATTTAAAGTCATGCCTTTCGGGTTATGCAATGCCACCAGTACTATGTCTAGATTGATGGACAAAGTTATACCAGCTCATCTCAGAAACGAGGTGTTTATATCCCTTGATGACTTGTTAATAGTATCGTCAAGCTTTGAATCTCATTTAGAGGTATTGAGAGAGGTAGCATTTCACATAAAGCGTGCGGGATTAATTATTAATATTGGTAAAAGTAATTTTTGCATGCGACGAGTGCGTTATTTAGGTCACATTATTGGCGACGGAGGAGTTCGAACCGATCCTGATAAGATATCGGCCATTACGAACTTCCCTGTTCCGAAAATTTGAGTAGCTTACGAAGCTTTATGGGCTTATGCGGCTGGTATCGCATTCTAGCCTTACATATAAATATAAATCTAATTACCAATATAACTTACATTTAAATTACAAATATAATTTACATTTCCTAGTCTTAACGAATATCCCAACTCTTCATTGTGAGACTTTTAAAATAAAGTCCTCACAAAGTATAGCTAGGTTTGCGCGCCGCTGGGGCATTGCAATATTGACTCAAGGACGTCACATTGATTGACACATGCAAAACTAAAACTATTTTCACAGGTATTATTTATAATTGAGTTCAGGTACGATGTGTCATGATTTTCTGATACTTCAGATTGAACAAATTTATCATTTAGATACTTTACGTTAATGTTAGGTCTTTGTCGCCCAATTTCTATTTGCTTTATATTTTTCCAGACTTGCTGTGAGGTTAGTGAAGAAGTGAATTTAGATTTTAGTATGATCGCTTTGACGATTCACAGAGACTAGTTGCTCTTCTTCTTAGATTTTGTACTCCTGTTTCAAAAAATCTGTCTTATAACGTTTCCATTTCTGGTAAGCCTTGTCTCGCTTGCTTTTAATAGCATCATTAAACCACGGGTGTTGATTCTGATTCTTTCTTTTGCATCTTAATGGTACAAAATTTATTGTAAAGATAATCAATATTGCATTTTAGTGTTTCAATTTGTACATTTACTGATGATGAGGAGAAAATTGGATCCCATGAACATGAATGAAGATCATTACCAGGGTCAACAAAATTAATATTTTTTAAAATCACGAGATCGTGATACACAAAAGAACAGTCAGTATAATTAATATTTACTTCGAAAGTTAGGAAAATGAGGTTATGTTTTGAGAATATAGGTTCAGAGAGCTGGTCATACAATAAAGCCTGGCTTGGGTTGTCAATAAATAAGATATCCAGAAGGGTATCCGTTGTGGAAGAGAAATGCGTGGGTTGAGATTTGTTTACCAAAGACAAGCCAATGGATTCAACGCATGCCGAAAGATGCCTTTCGCATAGAATATCGCTGTTCCAGTCACCAGTTAAAACTATATCGGTATAGGAGAGTGAAACTGTCTTAATTACCTCAAGCATGTCAGTGTAATCAACGTAGCGGTGTGGTCAATACAAACACCCAATCAAAATGTTAGAGGGATTTCCAGGATTGGCTATTTCTGAGAATAAATACTCGAATAAATACTGCCTTCAGTCTAGTACTGACATATACAGCAACTCCACCAGCATGGCCAACGCGATCTGAGCGATACAGCTTATACCCTTCACACTCCACCAGAGAATCACATACATTAACAGTAAACCACGTCTGAGATACACATATAACATCAACCAAAGAATATTCAAATAAATGTCTAAACGCCTCCATCTTTCTAGCCAGACTTTGCGCATTTATATGACAAACTTTCAGACCTTTCTTTTGTTTACATAACACTCTAATCAGAGCATGACTAATCGTCTTTGTGTCTCCTAAGTAATTAGTCATTTATAATGAATTGTAGAGTTTTTTGATACGCACAAAAGACAAAATTAATTTGACTCGAAGGGAAGAAGGCATGTTTGCCAAGTTCAACAGAGAGTTGCGAAGTATTCCGCACAAATTTAAAAATTATGTGCGCATGGATGCAGCCACTTTTGATCAGCTCGTATGCTGGGTAACGCCACTTATCAGTAAGCAGACAACGTATTGCGCTATTCGGCTTCAGGATCCAGAGTTGTCATCCCTCTCATACGAGTTTAGAATGTCAAAGGCAACAATAAGGCAATCCATTGCATTGGTGCTTTAGATAGAGAGCACCTTCTTATCCAAGAACCACAAGTCTGTTGTCTGCAAAATTGTGAATAAAAATACAATTTCATGCCGGGTAGCTAATGTATTGAATTGTATATTTACTCGATATGCGTTTCGCAAACTGTTCCATTTTTCGAAACCGTCTTTCTAGGTGACGGCAATCTGATCGGCAATGCAGCTCCAGCCTTGGCAGCGCTCCTTGGCATCGCGATGTTTATAATTGGCAGTGGTCAAAGTCCAGAGGCATTCCGACTTCTCCACGGATGCAATAAGGGATCGAATCGGCATTCCACTGCATGGCCAGACGGCGATCGCGATTATTAGTTTTTGACTTCTCTATTCTTTTTTGTTTAATTGTTGCCTGTGTTGTTTACTTTATTAATGCGGATCTGGCTCACAGCTCACAAACAGTTCAATGTTCACTTTTGTGAGTGAGGTGGCGCTCTGTGACAACGACAAGAAGCGTTCACATCAAAAGTACTCATTTGGATAGTCACAGCGCATGGCACAGCGCTGTTCGATGTTGCAAAAGGCTAACACCGTAAAAGAATTATTGGAAAATTTCAATAATTTTTTTTGGGCCAAAGAATTGGCATTAAAAATGTGCAAAATTTTTTTTTTTTAATTGTGCTGTGGACACTTACAACATATATTAAACCTATCCAAATCGGTTATGCGGTTCTTAAGATAAACGACTTTTTTTATTTATCTTAAATTTGTAGTCTTCTAATCGCTATTGGAGTAGAGTTATGAGGGCGGAAAGGTAAAACAAAAAACTCGTTTATCTTAAGAACCGCTTAACCGATTTGAATGCGTTAAAAATATGTTATTAGTGTCCACCACAGAATTCAGAAAATTATTTTTGCACTTTTTATTACCAATTCTTAGGCACAAAAAATATAATTAAAATTTTCAAATAATTTTTTCGAGGTGTAAATCGATTTCAACTTTTATAGTTTTTTGCTGGTTTTTTCAATAAGAAGTCCTTAACAATGTAAAATTTTTGCACGATCATCGGGAATCATCTTCATAGTGAATGCCAATAAAACATGTGAACAGTTTTACAAATATATTTTATAATATTGAGCACACTGTAACTACTCACAAAGAATTGATAGAAAATTTCCCCTTTTTCCCCTTTTTAAGTTGATTTACAGTGTGCCTAATATGTATAAAACATTAATAAAAAAATACTAATTTAATGTTTAATTGTATTTCACCATGAGGTATACTTGGGATGTGTTTGCAAAAATTATATGCTGTTAGGGACCTCTTGATGAAAAAACCAGCAAAAAACTGTCGATGTTGCAAAAGGCTAACACCGTAAAAGAATTATTGGAAAATTTCAATAATTTTTTTTGGGCCAAAGAATTGGCATTAAAAATGTGCAAAATTTTTTTTTTTTAATTGTGCTGTGGACACTTACAACATATATTAAACCTATCCAAATCGGTTATGCGGTTCTTAAGAAAAACGACTTTTTTTATTTATCTTTCCGACCTCGTAACTCTACTCCAATAGCAATTAGAAGACTACAAATTTAGGAGAGTGAGTTTCTCATTGATGGTAACAACATATTTAATTTTGGTGCTGATCGGAGTGGGGGCAGTTTTTGTATGCTTATTCTGCTATGCCCTTTAAGTTTTCATTATTTTAGCTAAATACACCCTCGCCCACTGAATCAACAGCTCTAGCAACACTGCCACAAGGCAAAATTTGACGCTAATTACACTATTTAACAATTTTTTGATCCCGGCTTCTAAATAGTTGATCCTTATGTAAAATTTCACGCTGAATTCAAATCTGCTCTCAGATATGTCGAATTCCGATGGGGTGCTAGAAGAAAAAATAGCTTGTCATTTTTCCGACACCTACCCGTCGGAATGTCAGCAGCAAAAGTTCTTGAGATATCGCGAAATTTTCAATTTTAGTGTTTTGAAAAAATGTAGGTCTACTAAAAAGCCATTTTCTCTGATTTTAGACCACCTATATGTATAAACTGGAACAAAAATTAAAGATAATAAAATTATTTCTTAAAAAAACGACAGTTGTTGTAAATCCACCCTTAAATGACGAAGTTATGGCACTTCAAAGTTGGATTTTTGAAAAATTTTTGATAATTTTTAGTTTTTTGCTGCCTTTCATTAAGTTTTTTTCAATCTTACCATAAAAATTGCTCAGGTCTCAGATATTGACAGGATTGGGTAATCTTTAACGAACATTTTTTGCCCTTGGTCATCGAAATCGGATGAAAAATAAACGCTATATTCACAATTAAGTAAACATACCTCTGTTTGAGAGTATTTTTTGCTAGTTTTATCAGTATAAAAATCACATCTTAGCAAGCCAAATAAGAATAAACTTTGAGCATTAGGAGTAAAATATCTCAAGAACCGTTTCCTTTCTTGACTATAAGTGTGCTGAGGTAGGTGGCAGCTTCCTGGATGGCCACCACCTCCGCTTGGTACACACTACAGTGGTCAGGAAGGCGGAAAGATAGGTTTAGGGTCTAGGTTGGAGGAGAAAACACCCCATCCTACTTTTTCATCGAGCTTAGAGCCATCTGTGTAGATATTTATGGCGCTAGCTCTGCTATGGGAAGGTTTTCCCAATCTCTTCGGCTTGGGATGTAGACGTCGTAGGATTTGTCGAACATCGTTCGTGTTATACAGTAGTCCGTATTTGACGGTATACCCGCTTGGTGGCTAAGTATTGTAGAGTGTCCGGAATTACCTCCGTCCCAGGCATCGGATTCTCGTAGTCTAAGGGTTGTAATGGTAGCCATCTGTTTTGCTATGAGGTCTAGTGGTACTAGATGAAAAATGATGTTAAGCGCTTCCGTTGGTGTGGTTCGGAGCGCGCCGCTCATACATATTTCAGCGCTTCTCTGTACTTTGTTTAGGTTGTTAAGGACGTATTGTTTCCCGAGTGCTGTCCACCATACTAGTGACCCATATAGGAGTATGGGGCGTACCACGGCTGTGTAGAGCCAGTGTACTATATATGGGGAAAAATCCCACTTCCGACCTATAGCCCTTTTGCATGAGAAAAGAGCCGTTGTTGCCTTTTTTATGCGGTCAGTTATGTTGTCATTCCAGAGTAGCTTCTTATCTAGAACGACTCCCAAGTATTTGGCAGTGCCCCAAAATGTAGGCTCACTCCGTTGATTTTAGGAGGGATGAGATTGGGAATTTTGTATCTCCTGGTGAAGAGTTCTAGTTCCGTTATGTCTGGATTTACTCCCAGACCGCAAGTTGTCGTCCACTGAGCTAGTGTTGTCAGTCCGGTCTGCATGAGGTCACACAGCGTCTGTGGAAAAAGTCCACACTTAAAAATTGCAATGTCGTCAGCGTAGGCCACCACTATGTGTCCATCCTCTTCCATCAAACGAAGCAGTTGGTTAACTGTCGCGATCCATAGTAGAGGACAGAGAACACCTCCTTGCGGAGTACCTCTACTTACAAATTTGCGAGCGGTAATGCCTCCGAGATTCGAGTACACCGACCTGCTGGTTAGCAG
Source organism: Lordiphosa clarofinis (assembly GCA_018904275.1). Taxonomy (NCBI): domain Eukaryota; kingdom Metazoa; phylum Arthropoda; class Insecta; order Diptera; family Drosophilidae; genus Lordiphosa; species Lordiphosa clarofinis. The sequence goes on along the minus strand of JAEIGQ010000297.1, from coordinate 148,122 downwards.
TTTATCGATGAACCCTATCAGAGGCATATCCACTCCCACATTTGTCAAGGCAGAGGTGATGGCTCTAGGTTGGACGTTATTGAAAGCACCCTCTATGTCGAGGAATGCGACTAGAGAGTACTCTTCTATATCAAGAGATTTCTCGATCTTTGAGACTAGAGAGTGTAGGGCGGTTTCTGTTGACCTTCCCTTGCTGTACGCATGCTGTGTTTGTGTTAAAAGAGAGGGGTTTATTGTCTGCCTTAGATAGGTGTCAATAAGTCTCTCTAAGGTTTTGAGATGGAATGAAGATAGGCTGATTGGCCTATAGTCATTGAATGGATCATGGGGCCTCCCGGGTGTGGGCGATTCCGCGCTGACTTGTAACTACTCGAATTCTTCAGCCAGGAGGAGGTACTGCCCTAAGTTTTGGCATTCCCCTCGTTTAGCGTAATGCCTAAAGTCTACTCGGATGTTTCTGTAGATCCACTCCACTTTCTGGTCGCTGAGTTTGGTGAAACGCATGATTTTGCGCATTTCCCTTACGAAGTCCATCACCGGCTCGCCCCATGCTTGGTGGCGTTGGGTGATTTTTTCCATGGCTCGTTCTTGGTAGTTGGTGGGTACATAGTACTGTTGAAATTCCCGCTTGAACGACTTCCAGTCTGGCATCTCCACTGGGTTTGTGTGCCACCAATCGAGTGCATCCCCTCGGAGCAGGATGACCATGGCTCCCGCCGCTTGGTCTAATTCGATGCCATAAGCGCAGGCTAGTTTTTCGGTGCGACTGATGAACTCTAAGGGGTCGCCACTGCCATCGAACTCCACGCCCCAGCTTCGGATGGTGCTGATGGCCGCTACCTTTGCGTTCCTCGGACCTGGGCCCATTGCGGAGTCTTTTTCCTCTTCCTTGTCTTCACTGTGCTTTGCAAGGGATTTCGACTCGGTTTTGGAGGTCGAGTTGTTTAGGATTTCGTCAGGTGGCTTCGTGGCCGGCGGGACTATGAGCGCTGACTTTATGTCATGGCGGTTGGCGCGGGGGATGGGGTGCGGGCATGCTTTTGGGAAAGGGCCATGATTCTGGCATGGGTTGCTTCATCATGGTTTCGGTCGCGGATGAATTCGGAAACCTGGCGTCTCAGGTCCTCAGCGAGTGGTGCGGGATCCAGGCCGAATTCTTTGGCGTATGCCTCCAATAGCGTTTTTTGTACGTTGACTACCCAGCCACGTGGGAGTTTTCCGTGGTCCGGCATGTCTGGGGTGGTGGTAAACGATTAACTGGTGTCGGAAATAATTGAACCAAGGTTCCTGCTCGGGCGCCACTGTAATGACCTCTTTTCGTGGCACGGATGTAACTCGCCGTTGCCAGGGTTGTCACAGATATTATTTGTGTCTGGGACACTTGGTTCCTATATTTGCTGAAATCGTTTACCCGACCAAATAAGTACAGATCGAATGGTTTAAATGAGTGTGTGCTTATTTTATTGATATTCCTAGAGGGTTCTCTGGTGGATGCAGTGCGTCCACCTTGGGGGAACCGTGGCTAGGGCCGATGTGGTTCGTATTCTTCTGTTCCTGTGGGGGTCACCCGGTGGTCGAGGGTGATCCTCAGCGGTGCTTTGTTAGGGCGCGTTTGTCCGTGTGTGACGTGGCTGGAGGTTACCAGATGCAGTGCGTCGGACTGGGCGGATCGGGCCAGGGGCCGATCTGATACGTTGTACCCGTTGCCGGGGGAAAGCCAGTTCGGGGTCCGGAGTCGTTCCACGCTGGTAATGGTTGGAACGTACCTCACCGCGTGCGCCGTGGCTGTGCCCCACTGGATGCAGTGCGTCGATCGGGTGGAACCAGGACGGGGCCGATTGAGAATCGCACTCCCTGTGGCTCGCCCAGCCGCCGATTGAAAATCGCACGTTGGGAGCTGGTACGGGTCGGCGGCGGTGCTATTTGACCGGGAATCCCGTCCAGACACGGATGCCGATTGAGAATCGCACACCCGGAGCCGACCCAATGCCGATTGACGATCGCGCTATTGGGCCCTGGTTTGGGAGCGCGACGGAGCCGATTGCAAATCGCACTCTGGGAGTCCCGATGATCGCGTCACTGATGTTTAAGATCAGGGGTGGATTGAAAATCCCACTCCCTGTGGCTCACCCAGTCGCCGATTGAAAATCGCACGTTGGGAGCTGTCACGGGTACGACGGTACTATGGGACCGGGAATCCTGTCCATTCTGATTCTTTCTTTTGCATCTTAATGGTACAAAATTTATTATGTTGAATCACAAAGCGTTTTTTGTGACTGCACAAAACTTCAGGTTTGGGCGGTGTTTAAATAATCAATTAAATAACTCTGAAATTGCCCACAAGAGAAACGCACGTCAGATCTTCTTTGACATAACTTCAAGACTGCTTTTTATTAACATAAGATGTAGAGCAGAGGGCTAGCATTACATTTCAATACTTCATAAAGAGATAACATTGGTTGAGAGTTGCAGAGAGCGTGAGGCGCTCAGAACACCATAAAGACAGAGTAATACAGATTTCAATTCATATGAGTATACAGGGTGATTTGATAAGTATGTAATTAGAAAAAACCTTAAGGGCAAATTATTTGACCGAACATCCCGGCCGCCTTGAAAGAATCTGCTTTCAACAAAACGCAGCATCTTGAGAGGTAGCAGCTGTAGGAAGCAACGCCAGCTTGTGAACAGGTCTGCAGCAGACTCCACTAGTGGTTCGAACATGGGCCACCCGAACGTGACCATCCTTTCCAGACACCACAGATTCAATGCGTCCTAGTCTCCAGTGTTGCGGAGGGAGATTGTCATCATGGACGATGACCATGGCCCCGACAGTGACATTTGGTGTCGGCGAAGTCCATTTGGTGCGGGCACGAAGTTCGTTGATGTAGTCTGAAGACCAGCGTTGCCAAAATTGCTGTTTTACAGCTGTTACCACGTCGAATCGTTCCAAGTTGGTTAGGTTGAGAGTAGGGATCGTTCGCTCTGGTAGCGCTCGCAGCGATTTCCCAACCAGCAGGTGTCCGGCGGTGAGGGCCCCAAGGTCGCTAGGGTCAGGCGACATTGGAGACAAAGGTCGCGAGTTGAGTATTGCTTCCACCTCAGCCGCAACTGTGGAAAGTTCCTCGAACGTAAGTCTTGAATGCGTAAGAGTGCGATGCAGGAGACCTTTTTGCGCTTTTCACTGCAGCTTCCCAAAGGCCGCCGAAGTGTGGTGCCCTGGGAGGAATGAAATGAAAGGAAATGAAGTCAGATGAGCAATATGAACAGATTGCGTCTTGCGTGTTTTGATCAAAGAGGAACTTTTTGAGGTCAGCGAGATGGTTAGCCGCTCCGGCAAAGTTGGTGGCGTTGTCACAGTAAATATCTGTGGGCAACGCGCGTCTAGCAACCATCCGTTTGAGTGCAGCCAAAAATGCCTTGGTGGAAAGTTCTGACACCACTTCAATGTGCACAGCTTTCGAGGCCAAGCAAATGAAAACAGCGAGATAGGATTTTATCGGACCTTTCCCTCTTATGCGAAGATACGTGTTTATAGGGCCGCAAAAATCGATTCCACACCGCTGGAACGGTTGACTGGGCATAAGTCGTTCGGGTGGTAATGAACCCATGAGTTGCTGCTCTAGCTTTGGTCGGTAGCGGACGCAGGATACGCAAGATCGGACAATACGACGTGCTAGGTCCCTGGCATTTACAATCCAATGTTCCAGCCGGATGAGCGCCACGAGAGCCTTTGGACCAGCATGAAAATTACGAAGGTGCAAATGTTGAACATAGATCCATACGAAATGGGATTTGCTGGGCAGAAGCAGTGGGTGCTTCTCGGAGTCTGAGATGTCAGCATTCTCCAATCTACCCCCGACTCTGATGAGCTGATATCCTGATGACTCGTCGAGGAATGGGTTTAAGTATTTTAGGTGACTTTTGACTGGTGACGATTTTTGAAGCGAACTGAATTCTTCACCGAATGACTGTTGCTGAATGTTCCAGATTATGCAGTTGGACGCAAGACCTCCATGTCTAGAGCCGTGGGGGATGATGTGGGCCAATTTGTGGGAGATTGCTGCAAAAATGGGGGGCCATGAAACCAAGATGAAGACTCTAGTTCAGATATTGTAGAACCTCGTGAAACAATGTCTGCGGGATTCGAATCAGTTGGCACAAATCTCCAGTCGTCAATGGATGTCAGTTCCTGTATTTCTGATACTCGATTCCCAACGAAAGCTGATAGTGTTATCGAATGTTGCGACAGCCAGTGTAGCACTATTTGGGAATCAGTCCAAAGGTACGCAGAATGCGGCTTGTCCTTGAACATTGATTTAACCTTGGAGTAGAGTTGGGCCAGCAAATGTGCTCCACATAATTCTAGTTTGGGTAACGATTTTTCCTCACGGGAGCCACTCTAGACTTGGCCGTAAACAGTTGAACAGAAATATTTCCACTGGCCGTCTCGGTGCGCACATAGATACAGCAGCCATACGCTCTGATCGATGCGTCGCAGAAGCAGTGAAGTTGAAGTGATTGTAACTCGATTTGAAGGCAATAGCGAGGTACCGATAGTGATGAGATGGTAATGAATGACTCCAAGCACTTGCTCCAGGCTAGATGTATTCCTGTGGTACAGATTCGTCCCAATGAAGCCCTGCCAGCCACAATTCTTGAAGAAGAATTTTAGCAACAATAACCAGCGGGGATAGTAGACCCAGGGGGTCAAACAAAGATGATGCGACTGACAAGATGGTTCTTTTAGTGATGATTGAAGATACGTTCTTTGGCGTGAATTCGAAAAGTAGCATGTCAGTGTGCTGATTCCACGCGACTCCCAGGGCGCTAGTTACACCATCTTCATGTGTGCAAAAGTGTTTGTTGGCGCTGCTCTCGACGAAATCAGCATGATTGGAATGCCATTTGGATAGCGGGAAGTGACCTCGACGAAGAATTTCCGTGACTTCATCCTTAATTATGCGGGAGTGCCTTTGGGTCGTCTGCTCCAGACACCAAGTCGTCGACATAGAAGGAAGATTTAATGACTGCTGCGCCAATTGGATACTCAGCACGATGAAGATCAGCTAAATGGTGGAGGCTGCGTACTGCCAGATGTGGAGCTGAGGCAGTTCCATAGGTCACCGTGTTGAGTTCGTAAGTGGCCAAAGGGTCTTCTGGAAATGCTCGCCAAAGAATGTACTGAAATTTGCGATCGTTTATGTCAATGTATACTTGCCTGTACATTTTTGTTACATCGGCGGTTATAGCATAGCGAACTAGCCTAAAGCGCAGCAGCAGCACATACAAGTCATCTTGAATCGTCGGACCAACAAGCAGTAAGTCGTTTAGCGAGGTTTGACTCGAAGTACGGCAGGAGGCATCGAAAACCACTCTGAGCTGTGTGGTCTCACTATTGGGCTTTAGTACGTGATGGTGAGGTATATAGTAGTGAGGCTCTGATAGGTTGGGGTTTGTTACCAGCGACATGTGACCCAAGTCTTCATATTCCTTCATGAAAGAAATGTATTGTTTACGGGTCTCAGGCGAGCGTGACAGTCGACGTTCTACACTTAAAAACCTGCGTCGAGCGATGTCATACGAGTTTCCGAGACGGCCAGGATTGTCTCTGAAGGGCAGAGTGACAACGATGCGTCCGCTAGGATCCATCCGTGTCGATTTGACGTAGTGCGCTTCAAAATTTGATGTTCGGGCTTCGGTTGTTTGCTGGGTGTGTTGATTGCTTCAAGTTCCCAGAGCCGCTTAAGATTGTTGTCGATCGATGCTATGCTTTGCGCGAAACATAGAGTGGATTCTGTTTTACTTGGTGGGTTGTGTTTCCCTGAGACTATCCATCCGGAACAGCGTCTTTTGCAGCATTGGCAAATTAGGCCCCAGTTTAATTTGTCCCACCACAAGGAGGTCAAAGAATGCTTCGGTACCCAGAAGCATATCGATTTGGCTGGATTTGTAGAATTTTTCATCAGCTAATGGAATGTTAGCAGGCAGATTCCAGTTTGAAATGTCTATTTCTGCGTCAGGTTGATAACCGATGTGGGATGTGACACAGAGTTCCAGCGCGATTTCGAAAGTAGAAATTCTTGATCTGATCGACGTTGTGGCGCAAGACTCAATGTCTGTGTGCGATTGACCAATGCTGCGAATTTGGATATTGTGCTTGCTTTGTCGCAATCGTAATTTCTGAGCGAACGAATCTGTGACAAAGTTCACCTGGGAACATGAATCGAGAAGTGCTCTGCCAAGCCTGTAGGAACCTGATGAGTCCTTGAGCAGGACCATGGCAGTTGCCAAAATGACCTGAGTCCCTTTGAGGGCGTCGGCTTGCGCATGAGCATGAGTGATGGCTTCAACAGTTTGGGGTGGGTCGCCCGTAGATCGTGGTTCTGTGATTGGCAGAGTGTAGTTGTTATGCAAGAGAGTATGGTGAGCAAGGTTACAAGTGCGGCAGCGATTTTTCGATTGACAATTTACCATTTGATGGCCCTTGGCGAGACAGTTAATACAAGAGCTTGTATCGTTTTCCACATCAAACCGATGGCACGGGTCCATGGCTCTAAATTGATCACACGCTATCAGTTTGTGATCTGTATGCAAGCAAAGTGCACACGACACGTTAATCAGGGCAAAGGATGAGTTGTGACCATTAGTTGGAGAACGATTGCGTCTAGAATTATCTGGCCTAAAGTTCTGGTTTTGAGTTGGGCCGTTTGACATTAGAAACTGGCAATGCCGCTCCAGTACATCAACACATTTGTCCCAGGAAGGCAAGTTCGCATAGTCCAACGATTCATTCCATTTGGTACGAGTTTGTTGGTCACATTTATCCATTACTATGTAGATTAGCATGGCTTCCGAAATTTGTTGGTGAGAACCTAATGTGGATAATGAGCTAAACAGTGAAGAGGCATTGTCGATCAAGCTGCGTAATTGTTGTGCGTTTGAGGAGGTGGTTGGCTGCAGTCTAAAAATCGTGGCAATGGTTTCAGAAAAAATAAGTGCTGGTTTGTCATAACGAGATTGCAGTTTTTCTAAAGCCTTGGGATAATTTTCACTTGAGACAGGGAAGGCCTGTATTGCTTCCAAAGCAGGGCCCCGCAGGCAATTGAGAAGATGATTAAATTTGTCAATGTTTGATATATCTTCCTTACTGATCAATTGAGTAAACGAAGTGATAAAATTCTTGTAAGTTGTGTGGTTGCCATCGAATGTGGGCAACGCTAATCTTGGTAGTCTCGAGGGTTGGCTAAGTATAACAGGGTGATCAAGAACTGTGCTGTTTAAGTCTTCACCGAGCAGATTTTTGATGGCCAGTTTGATGTTCACATAGCTGTCTTCTAGCTCAGAGCGTCCAGTGTCTGCTGGCTCTATCGATTCGATCTCTGATTGCACTGTTAATGCCTGCTTGAAGTAAGACTCCAGTATGCCCAAGCGACATTGAAGTTCAGCGGATGTTTTTTTGTTTTTACATTTTTATCCAGTTGTCCGTCAACCATGGTTTTAATGCGGGAGATATTTCTTTTGATATTGGCCCGATGGCGCTTAAACTCTTCCAGTGTGTCCGTCATGATGGCAAGCTACAACTGAATGTGGAATTGTTCGAGAATTTTCGATAGCAAACCTGGAGGCTGGCGGCAGCGACAAATAGCAAAACGAAGTGGCGAAGGCAGCGACTGCAGCTGCGATGAAAAGCAGCTAACCGTGAAATCAGTGAAACCTATGTATGTGTGTTGTTGAAGCAAAAGGGTAAAGCAATGACTGCTGCGACGATCAAGCGTTGCTACTGTTTGTTCACGAACGAAGGTGACGAGAGCGAAAGTGTGATAGTGAAAACGGCAGTGGGTCCAGCGATTATGAACGCAGCGACTGGCCGGTCTACGAACGACAGCGAAAGGCGAGTATGTGAAAGGAAGACGGCAGCGATTAGAAGTGCAGCGACTGACCGTTCCTTCGACGAATGTGATGATAGCAAAGACTTGAAACGCAGGTACTCTGACTTGGGCAGAGACGGCAGCTCACAGGCGTGTGTGAGAGGGACGAATGCAATGAGTCTGAGTTCTGCCAGTGAAGAACAGATTATGGCAGCGATGATTTTGAATCCATGTGTCGAAGGCAACAGCAAAACTTCTCTGGTAGCAGACGGCGGCAAAGACTCACACCAGCGAAGGCGACGAGTAAAGCAACAGTGCAAACTTCCCGTTGGTTTGTGATGTATGCGTGAATGTCTTTGGCTGATCCAAAACACGTTGTTGCTTTTGCCTTTACAGTGGCAAGACTTTGTTGTTTTCCGCACTTAAGAGTTTTGATTGAGGTCGGAGTTTTAATAATAAAATATAGTTTATTAAATTGTTTAAACACTGCCCCACGTTGGGCGCCAAAATGTTGAATCACAAAGCGTTTTTTGTGACTGCACAAAACTTCAGGTTTGGGCGGTGTTTAAATAATCAATTAAATAACTCTGAAATTGCCCACAAGAGAAACGCACGTCAGATCTTCTTTGACATAACTTCAAGACTGCTTTTTATTAACATAAGATGTAGAGCAGAGGGCTAGCATTACATTTCAATACTTCATAAAGAGATAACATTGGTTGAGAGTTGCAGAGAGCGTGAGGCGCTCAGAACACCATAAAGACAGAGTAATACAGATTTCAATTCATATGAGTATACAGGGTGATTTGATAAGTATGTAATTAGAAAAAACCTTAAGGGCAAATTATTTGACCGAACAGTAAAGATAATCAATATTGCATTTTAGTGTTTCAATTTGTACATTTACTGATGATGAGGAGAAAATTGGATCCCATGAACATGAATTAAGATCATTACAAGGGTCAACAAAATTAATATTTTTAAAATCACGAGATCGTGATACACAAAAGAATAGTCAGTATAATTAATATTTACTTCGAAAGTTAGGAAAATGAGGTTATGTTTTGAGAATAGCTTTTGAGAGAATAATGACATCTCAATTGCAGCATTTATGCAGTTCCATTATTTCACCCTATCAACATGGTTTTGTAAAGCGTCGATCCACTACAACTAACTTATTAGAGCTTACATCATTAGTGATCAAAGGATTCTTATGTAATATGCAAACTGACGTGATTTATACTGATTTTAGTAAGGCTTTTGATTCTGTCAATCACTGCTTGCTGCTTCTCAAACTGAGTTTAATTGGTTTTCCAACCAACCTTCTTATTTGGATCTCTGATTACCTTAGTTCTAGAACACAAAAAGTTCTTTTTAGTAATTCATATTCCAAACCAATCCAGGTTACCTCTGGTGTACCCCAAGGTAGTCACTTGGGTCTATTGCTTTTTACACTCTTCATAAATGATCTTCCGTCAGTCTTGACTCATTCTCGTGTGCTTATGTACGCCGACGATGTGAAACTATGTTTAACATATAATGATTTGGTCTCCCGCTTTAATTTGCAAGCTGACTTGGATACATTTCATTCTTGGTGTAAAGATAACCTACTAAACCTTAACAGTTCCAAGTGTAAGGTTATGACATTTTATAGAACCACACCACAATTCTTCTCTTATATGATTAATAATGTCCCACTAGAGTGTTTGAATGATACAGTCAATCAGGTAAATGATCTTGGGGTTATTCTAGATTACCGACTGAAATTTGACTCTCATATAACGGCTACTGTTTGTAAGGCCAGGAGTATTCTTGGGTTTATTAAGCGCTGGTCGAAGGAATTTGATGATCCATATACGACGAAAACTTTGTACATTTCTCTTGTACGTCCTATACTGAGTACGGATCTTGTGTGTGGTCTCCGCAATATTCGACCCATCAAGACAGAATTGAATCTGTGCAAAAGCAGTTTTTATTGTTTGCTCTTCGTGGTTTAAGCTGGAATCCTGAGGTCCGTTTACCGTCATACTCTAGTAGGCTACTTTTGATTAACGTGCCCTCCCTCATTAACCGTAGAGTTATGCTTGGTGTAATTTTTATACATAGATTGATTAATGGCGAAATCGACTCTTCTGAGTTGGTTGGTCAAATTAACCTCAACGTTTCTATTAGACCGACTCGCAATTTTATACCCCTATCACTAAATCGTTGTACCACTAACTATGCTTTGCATGAACCTTTTCGTGTTCTCTGTGCTGATTACAATAAACTCTACCGAGTAATCAACTCGGAAGCTTTTCTTCCTGCTTTAAAAACTACTATTTTAACATATTTAGCCCGTAGTTAACATTTCTTTATGTTTTTCCTTCGCGATTCGTCTCATACGTTTGTGTCTCCGCCTCTCGGTCGGTTCGGCTACTATTTTGGGCTACTATTTTGCCTGCGGTTCGCGCGTAACAGGCCCTGGCTTGGTGTCGCATGGGCCACTTGAACGTACTGCGCATTGTACGTCAACGTCCAGACAAAAAAAGAATATAGGTACAGGGAGCTGGTCATACAATAAAGCCTGGCTTGGGTTGTCAATAAATAAGATATCCAGAAGGGTATCCGTTGTGGAAGAGAAATGCGTGGGTTGAGATTTGTTTACCAAAGACAAGCCAATGGATTCAACCACCACCACCGAAAGATGCCTTTCGCATAGAATATCGCTGTTCCAGTCACCAGTTAAAACTATATCGGTATAGGAGAGTGAAACTGTCTTAATTACCTCAAGCATATCAGTGTAATCAACGTTGCGGTGTGGTCTATACAAACACCCAATCAAAATGTTAGAGGGACTTCCAGGATTGGCTATTTCTGAGAATAAATACTCGAATAAATACTGCCTTCAGTCTAGTACTGACATATACAGCAACTCCACCGGCATGGCCAACGCGATCTGAGCGATACAGCTTATACCCTTCACACTCCACCAGAGAATCACATACATTAACAGTAAACCACGTCTCAGATACACATATAACATCAACCAAAGAATATTCAAATAAATGTCTAAACTCTTCCATCTTTCTAGCCAGACTTTGCGCGTTTATATGACAAACTTTCAGACCTTTCTTTTGTTTACATAACACTCTAATCAGAGCATGACTATTCGTCTTTTTGTCTCCTAAGTAATTAGTCATTTATAATGAATTGTAGAGTTTTTTGATACGCACAGTTTTTGACAAGTAGAAAATTTTTAATGCATTCTAAACCAACAACAATTTGAGAACATTTAAAGATGGGACTAGTACGGAAACTGGAGTTAAATGATCTAAGAAAAATTTTATAGGACAAATTAAATAATTAGGGTGTTCACTTTGTTGAGCACTTGAGCACTTGGGGAAAAGTGTAAACATTTCCAACAACAATTAACTCTGAACAAATTGTGCACAGCTTGCTCGACCCAGGCCCTGACTACGAAAAGTCGGGCACTTGTACCGTATAGAGACCTGCACGTGTAAATAAAAAAGTAATCGATAATTACTCGCCGAGTATGATTACAATTTGGCACCGTACTCATGTTTACTTTTCAGGGTTCGGACTCGCCCTTTACCTGTAGCTTTCGAGACTGACGGCTTATTAAATCGCGAAATAATACTAAAGAGGATAAAAAATAGTAATAAAAAAAAAGTCAGTGCAAATAAAGTGATAAGTCATGGCGGTATCATTGCATAAGCGCAATTCGCAGCTAAGGGTTCCCCGTGGTAATAAAAACGCGAACTACTTAAGAAACTGCTTTCCATGGCCAAAAAATGACCACACATAACAGCATTACCATGATTAAGACAATGCCGAACCGCGGTAAATACCATGGATGACCAATGGTTAAAAAATACAGTTAAGATCATAAGGAATGTTTCAGACCACTTTTTCGTGACTGACAACTTATCACATCGCGGAAAAGTACCGTTGAGGTCCAAAAATAGTAATAATGTCAAACAAACAGGAAAAAACCCATGTAAGGATCATTGCATACGCGCTGTTCGCAGCTAAGGGTCATCCGTGGAATTAAAACCGCTAATTACTTAAGAAACTAGTTTCAAGGCCACAATAGATCTTATATAACATCACCATGATTATGACCAACCTCTAGTGACTAAACGTGATACATACCATGGATGACCATTAACAAAAAACTTAGAAGAAGAAATTTTCTTCAAAATTTCCGAAAATTTTTTCATATTAATTGCCGGTGTGGTCATCCATGGATTGGTCATCCATGGTATTTATCGTGGTTCAGTATTATCATAAGAGAACTCTTGTGTGTGATAGACGTGCTTTTATTGTGCTCCGCATTTAAATATTTTTTTGTGACTCCTATTGTGCCATTAATTTGCCGAAGTCAACTTAAATCAATCGCTGCATTAATTCTACCCACTGTCGGTGAGTGCTTTGCTTTCTAGTTGTGCATCTTGGAATTATTAAATTAATAAATACAAATAACACGGCGTCTGTCCTGTGTATTTTGTTTTTGTTTTGGTTTCGCTAACTTCGATTTGGCGGTTCCACTAAGCGGACGCGAACTCGACAAAATTTGCTCGCCTAAACAGGACTGCGGGTCTATAAGATGGTCATGCCCTACTTGCACAGATACACAATTTGATTTTTTCTCGAATGTGCACTGACATGAGAAAAAATATAATAATCTGCGCAAGTTACATAAGCAATTCACTAGCGAGTTTATCTCCAGTTCTGAGTTGCTTAGTGAATATAAGTTTGAATCGCTGCCCTCGCTTCGGTTAGAGTCAGCTGGTCAGTATTTAGAACCGCCACCTTCCGCGTTGGCAAGTCGTCCGAAACGCCTTCTTCTGTGCCAGCTTCGCCGCAATATTTAGATAGGTCACCAACCATTTCTCTGTCCGCATCACCAGGTACTTTGCTTGCTTTGTCTCCCTTGCCTCCGCCCTTAAATCAAGCTGCTGGTAATGTTGTTGATAATACTCCAACACCGAGACTAGACCATTCCCCAATTGTGCCGTCTATACCTTATATCACTATTTCAGTCCCTTCTCAGCGTGCACTTCTTACTGAGATTGCACCACGTAAGCAAGTTTTTGTGTCTAGGTTGTCCCCTGAAACTACTTGCGAGAATATTTGCTGCTTATATTGCGAGCAAATCCACAGCAAGTGTTTCTATTACAAAGTTTAGCTTTGCCCAACCTCGTGATGTAGCTTCCTTTAGCATAAGTGTTCCAGCGGAAGCATTTTCAATCATATGTGACCCAGAATTTTGGCTGCCAGATATGATTGTTCATGAGTTTAAGCAAAGAAATCGAAATAGGCCGAATCCTGTCAGTTTGTCTGCTTTTAACTTATCCTCTCAGCCACGGACCAACTCTAGTAAGATTTCAAAAAACTAGACACAACTCTTTGTCCTATTATAGCCTATCAGAATGTTAGGGGTTTGTTAACCAAACTTTCTACTTTGTTCTTGAATAGTGCTTCATTTGAATTTGACATTATTGCATTTTCAGAGACTTGGTTATATCAAACCATCTCTGATTCTGAAATATTGTCCAATGATTTTTTTATCTACCGGCATGATCGACCAGTTCGCAGAGGTGGAGGTGTACTGATTGCAGTTAAATCCAGCCTGCGATCTGAGCTGATCAATGTTAATGTGCCTAGGGATGTTGAATTTATTGCCGTAAAGGTAACTTTTCAAACATTTGCTTTATTTATTACCTGCTCGTATGTCCCTCCATCTTCTGATAGTCAAGTTTATATGCAACATATAGCTTGTATTAAAGATGTTTTTACCCAATTAAGAGGCATTGACTCAATGGTTGTCGTTGGTGATTTTAACCTACCAAACATCACTTGGTCTAATTTTAATGGGTCAACTTATCTTGTACCTTCAGCACATCATGACTTTTTAGATGGTCTGTTGGACATGTCGTTTTTACAAATTAACGCAGTACCAAACAGTTTAAATAAATTGTTGGATCTCGTGTTCGTCTCTGACAGCGCGAATGTTGTCGTCTCTAGGGTCTGCCCCTCTATCTCTGCCCGAAGATATTTACCATCCTACGCTTGAAATCTCTATTTCAGCTATCGGACCTACCTCTTCGACTGTTAAGATTTCCAATAAGCCTCGTCGTTGTTTTCGTAAAGGAAACTTTACGTTATTAAATCAACTTATTTGTACAACAGACTGGACTCCTTTGTACAATTCAGTTAATTTAGACTTTGCTTTTAGTTTTTTCTACAGTTCCATTAATTCTCTTTTAGATATCTATGTTCCTAATAGCGCTCCCTCTCCCGCGTCCATTAATCCTCCTTGGTATTGTCCTAGACTTTCTAATTTAAAAAATATTAAGTCTAGATGCATCAATAAGTATAAAAGTTCTGGTTCTGCCGTTGACTTTTCTAAGTATTCAATTGCAAAATCGAACTTTACACTTTTTAATGCTGAGTGCTACAGGAAATATCTTGTCCGATGCAAAATTCAATTCGCAGAGTACCCTGAGCAATTCTACAGCTTTGTAAACTCTAAACGTAGGTCTTCTTCTTTACCTTCCTCTTTTTTTCTGGGCGACCAAAAGGCTAACGATGACTCCACAGCCGTTGACCTGTTCGCCGACTTCTTTCAATCTACTTACTCCTCTACGCGCTTTACTAATGCTTCTTATCCTTATAACATTTCTTCAATCCATTGCTTAAACTTTTAATCTGTCGTTCGAGTCTGCTATTTTTCAAATCTTTGGAAAGAATCCTAAATTATTCCTCTTCATAAAAAAGGTGGAAAGTCTGATATATCCAATTATAGTGGCATGGCTAAACTATTCGCTATTCCAAAATTATTTAAACAGATTATAACCTCTTCCCTACAGCACTATTGTAAATCGATTTTGTCACCTTTCCAGCATGGATTTACAAAGCGTCGGTCAACTGCGACCAATTTACTTGAGTTTACCTCAATGGTACACGATGGTTTCCTTTTACAAAAACAAACTGATGTCATCTACACCGACTTCAGTAAAGCATTTGATTCTGTGAACCATGATCTTCTTCTCGTTAAACTTGATCGATTAGGATTTCCATTCCCTTTTCTACTTTGGGTTTCGTCGTATTTAAAAGATAGAACTCAAAAAGTTCTGCTACGCTCTAGTACGTCAAAGCCTGTCTTTGTCACTTCAGGTGTGCCACAAGGCAGTCACCTCGGCCCATTGTTTTTTACTCTATTTATTAATGATCTTCCAACAATAATTTCGAATTCTCGGATACTTATGTACGCCAATGATGTAAAACTTATTTTATCTTTCAACGACCCGATGCACTCCATCAGATTGCAAGATGACTTAAACTCCTTGCAGTCCTGGTGTCTGATTAATCAATTACACCTTAATTGCTCCAAGTGCATGTTCATGACTTTCCATCGTTGCAAGCCTTCGTTGGCTACCTATACGATTGGAAATGAACCCTTGGAACGAATTTCTACAGTTGTTGATCTTGGAATTCTTTTTGACCCCAAATTGAGTTTCAATCCTCATATCTCCTCTATTGTTAATAGAGCAAATGGTGTACTCGGATTCATTAAACGTTGGTCGAAAGAGTTCAATGATCCATATACCACAAAGCTTTTATACACTGCTCTAGTCCGTCCTGTACTTGAATACAGCTCGTCCGTCTGGTCTCTTATGTCAAAATTATAACGATCTCTATCACCTGCTCTCAACAGATCTCTCTCTCTTCTCTCTAAAAACATATCTCTATAATTATCTTAGGGGAAATCTCTGACCACTCCTGGCTATGAGTAGGGGCATAGCTGGCCGTACGGGCAAATAAATCTCCCCCATCGAGTCGGAGTCGTTATTAGTTGTTTTGTAATTTTGTTAGTTTTTCTTTGTTAGGCTTTCTTAGTCAATAAGGCTTTTTTATAACGTACTAGCAAATAGCCCGTCACGCTTCGCTGTGCCTTCAACAGTATATAACCAACGCACACCCACTTACCACCCTCTTTAGGCCCACGTCCCACCCACTTCCCGCACATTTCCCGCCCACATCCCACCACTTGCACACATCCCACTTCCCGCCCACTTCCCACCTACATTACTTGCCACCCACATACCACACACTTCCCGCCATCTTCCCGTCCACTTCTCGCCCACTTCCCATTAACATCCTTCCTGCCACATTTGACCCACTTTACATCCACTTACCACCCACTTCCAAAACAACTTTCCACCCACATCCCATTCACTTTCCAGTGAGCATCCCGGCGGTATTTCCAACATCGGAAAATTAAAAACAAAATAAATTCTCATTTTGACCTTACAATCCGAGTTTCAAGCTAATCGTATGAAAAATAGTTTTTGCATGCGGAATTTTCCGGCCATTTTCCTCGTGGGCGGCTTTTCCGACATTGGAAAATCACATTTCAAATTAATTCGTATTTTGTCCTTACAAACCGAGTTTCAAGCCAATCGGATGAAAATAGTTTTTTCCATGCAGAATTTTCCGGGAATTTGTCGACCGTCAGGTCAAATTTTCCAACTTCGGAATATAACACTTTAAACTATTTCGTGTTCTATACTTACAAACCGAGTTTCAAGCCAATGTTATGATAAATACTTTTTTGGATTTAGAATTTTCCGGCCATTTTCCTCGTGTGCGGATTTTCCAAAATCGGGAAAACACGTGTCAAATTATTTCGCGTACTATGCTTACAACTTATGTTTTGTTATGTGTAATTTTGAAAATCAATTTGACGCTAATCGCTGGCAACAAAAGTTTCGCCCATACAACCATGACCACCCACCCTGGGGGGGTGAATTTTCCGGAAGATTGGTATGCAGTTGTTGTTGAATTTTCATATAGAACTTTGAAAATGAGTTTGAACTTAATCAGATGAAAAACAAAAAAGTTTCATACAACAGTTTTCCGCGAATTTTCCACATTTGCCGGCAGAATTTTGCAAAATCCGTTCTTAGTACTCACTTTCAGCATATGATAAAACTACTGTGAAAATCTCATCTTCCTATCTTTCATGGTTTAGGCTGTGCGACGGTCACCAGTCAGTCAGTCAGTCAATTAGTCAGGTTGAACTTTTTTATATATATAGATGTGTAATTGAGTTGACAGCCTTTTTTTGTCGACTAAATAAATAAATAAATAAATAAATAAAAATATACTTAACCGCAGTTATTAGGCGAGGACTGGGCCCATAACCTATTGAAAATTCAGTGTCCATCGACACAGTCCACCACAACTTCAGAAGCCTCCAAAATGTTCCAAGAAAATATGCACAGTTATTTGAGATATATTCAACTTTTTCTTTATTTATATTAAGCCTTCGACTTGTCACTAACTTCGCAAACAGAATGAAAGCTTGAATAACATAATGACAGCAAGCGCTGTGCTGTTGCAACTTCAGATCACACACATGTGCCTACTTAACAGACCTAGTCGGACTTGGATGCATGACAGATGTCCATATTTCATGCCAACTTGGCACGTCAGAAGGCATGAGAAAATCTGAAGGTTCCGCTTCGTTTGTCTTAAGAAACGCCGTGAAACTCAGGGTTGTTGTTGTAACCGTTAACCGTTTGGGTGACGTCACGCACCAGCCTTCGGGTTCCGCGTTTCTCCTTAGCACTGACTTATATCGTAGGGAGGAAGACCTGGCCGTCAGCTTACGAATTCATGTTTTTTGCATGCCTTTTAGTAAAATGTCACCCCCATAATCAAATTAACTACATTTGAGTTTATTTGCAATTTTGTCAACAAATAAACTTGAATATACAAAAAAAAATTATATAATACCAACTAGCATCACCAGCAACAAGTTCAAAGCTTGGATAAAACCCAAAAACAGCTTCACTGGAAAAGCTCAAGCCAAAAAGCTTCAAGCCAAAAGCTTACTTTTAAAGCCAAACTTCTTATCTAAGCTTTGGCCCACATATAAAAAAGCAAGCAAGATATATTCCTAAGTACCGTAATTAAACCTAGCATAAGATTAGCATTAAGATCTCTTCTAACATATGTAACCTTACCTAGTCCATAAGAACTAATGTAATCCAAATGATATAAATAGGGCGCCTGGCGCCCCTGAAATAAACATTCAAGGTTCAAACCTCAACCGCCTTCTACATGGCGATCCTGCCTTAAATCGGCACAACAAAAAATAAAATCTCCTTAATCCTGCCTATCCCTGGCACAAAAATCCTGCCTACAACCAATCGGCAAAGGATATGAGCGATCACAAAATCGCTTTAGAAGAGGCAATCGCTGCTTGCCCACAGGCTGGCCCTAAGCCGTTATCCTTGGAGGAATACCGGGCACGCCAACCAGCACACAGAGCGGCAGAGCAACGGAGAGCCAGGGAGGAAGACCTTCTCACCCAAATCCCAGTGGTGAAGACACCGAAAAGGCGTGGCGGCATAAGCGCCAAACTCAGGAGGAAGCGGGCCGCATTATTGGCCAAGGTGAACTCCGACCCACCCCACCGTGGAGAGGGCCAGCTGCATTTGGGCGGAGATAGATGTGCTGGAGCAGCAGCAGCAGCGAAGGAGAATAAATGCTATACAAAAGCAAAATCCAGCGCCAGCAGAGCAGCAGCAACAACAACAATAAAATTAAATAAACAAAAAAAAAAAAAGAGTGCCTAACGGCAACTTGGCACTACGGCGATACTCGCCTTCGCTCAATAAATACAAAAAAAAACATAAAACAAAAACAAAAAACACAAACATATGTACATACACACATTTATTCTTACATTTATACAAAATTTATACATACATACATTTATTCATAGTCTTAGACACACTTTACCACATACATTTTTCAAAATTGTACAGTTATTATTAAAATGAATTGAAGCAAAGAAAATCCAAAACAAATACTCCATTAACAAATTTGCAGTGGGGAAACCAAAACAAAGCAAAAAAAGAGCTTTCAAACAGAACTGCAGCTTAAGAAGCTTTCGAAGCTTAATGATCTCCGCACAGTGGTTAGCGGTCTAACTAAAATTTATTGAACAGTGATTAAAAGTCAAAGTAAAAATAGTCGAAAATTTTTTTGCACAGTGGTTTGAGGTCTAACGAAAAAGAGTAAAAAAAATAAACAAACAAAAAAAAATAAACGAGAAGGCCATTACCATGAAAAAACATTTTAACGTGTTCGTCTTTTGAACCAAAAGTTTTCAATATTTTTTTTTGCAAATGTTTTAATACCACAGAGTTTACGAACCGTTCAGCGATTTTAATTTCGGCAAACCGATTATTTTGCTAATTAAAACCCATTTTTTGACCGATAGTTTCTATCGACAGACTATAAGATATAGTCATCCGGTCCGGTGGCGGATTCCGACATAAATTATCAGTATGCAGATAAAAGAAGCCTTTGTCCAAAGTTTCAGACTCGATAGCTTTAAATCTCAGAGATCTAGGTTGTTCATAAACAGACAGACGGACAGACGGACAGACAGACGGACGGACAAAGCTCAATCGGCTCAAGCTCGGTGATCAAGAATATATATAGTTTATAGGGTCGGAAATGAATCTTTCTGCTGCGTTGCAAACTTCTGGGCAAAATTATAATACCCTTTGCAAGGGAATAAACATATATATAAAAATAAAAATTGTTTTCCAAACAACATATGGATTGGACAATTATTCAAGATAAAATTCTACCTCACAAAGACAATTTCTTTAAGTCTTACAAATGTCTTAACAAAAGTATTCCAATTAGATCAGTAACCGTGGGAAAACATTTAGAAATATTATTTGAAAACTTTAACAAAATTAGAGAAATATTAATAGCAGACTATACTAAATTCAATACACTACAGGAACTTCAGGCTAATGATACTTTCTTACTTTTTAGAAATAACTTAGAATATATTACGAACAAACATCAAATAATAGCATTCTTGCCTAGACAACTGGAGAACCCAGCCACTTATGAATTTAAACATATGGAAGGAGAAGCAGAATTAGAAATAGAAAAGGAAGATCAACTACCCATTAATATTGAAAAAAAAGAAATCAATATGTCACAAACATCTCTTGAATTTCTGAGCTCAGCCGCAAGGCTTGTTCATGATTTTGATGGAAAAGCTGAAAACCTACAAAGTTTCATTGACTCTCTTGAACTTTTAGATGACATTAAAGGAACACATGAATCGACAGCCATACGTTTCATTAAAACAAAATTAAAAGGGGACTCAAGAATATTGATTACGAAGGAAAATACAATTAGCGAAATAGTATTAAAGCTTAAAAAATAGTATTAAGGGAGAATCAGTAGGAGTTTTAGAAGCAAAGATGATGAATATGAGACAGCACGGAAAATCAGCTACTGCCTATGCGACAGACCTTGAAAATTTAACAAAAGCTCTCACACGAGCATACATTTTAGATGAGCTTAAACCTGAAATAGCAAACAAATACGCTACTCAGACAGCTGTAAAAGCAATTACCCAAAATTGCACAATTGAAAAAGTCAAAACAATAATGGAAGCCAGCCAATTTAGTAACATGAATGAAGTTATTTCTAAATTTGTCAGTAGTTGTACAGACGCAACTGGCCAAAACAACACAATTCTCTTTACAAGACAAAACTTCAACAACCCCAACAGGCAAAATAATCAATGGCAATACAACAACAATGGTCAAAGAAACTGGAATAACTATGGTTATAACAGAAACAATGATAATTACAAATACAGCAATAATAACAATAACCGATATAACAATAATAATAGCAACAACCGATATAATAACAATAACAGTTATAACCAAAACAATGGATATAATAATTATAATATCGGGAACAACAATAACCCAAACAGAAATAACAATATAAGAGTAGCAACTGAAAATAATCAACAGGAAAACTCCGAACGTCCTCTGAATTCAAATTAAGTACAACAATAATAGTTTCATTTCGGTAAACCCTATAACAAAATTACTTAAATTTCTTCTAGACACAGGTGCGGATATCTGCTTGATAAAAGAGAGTAAACTGATTAATTTAACAGATATAAACACAACAAAATACACCAGCTTAAATGGGATATGTCAGGAAAGTGTTCAATCAATAGGAGAAATTGCATTAAACTTAGATAAAATCGAAAACATTTCAATACAGCACAAGTTCCAAGTTGTCAAAGATGACTTTCCTATTCCATGTGATGGAACAATTGGACTTGACTTCATTAAAATCTTTAATTGCAAACTTGATTATGCACAACATCAACATCTATTCACAGTACGACCAAACTTTTTAAGTCAAAATATAACTATCCCCATAACAACAGGCTCACAAACAGGTATTTGCACAATCCCATCTAGGTCAGAAGTTATTCGACCAATACAAATCAATAGTAACGATGACAATCTTTTAATCCCGAACCAAGAAATTCAACCAGGTGTGTTCATTGCAAACACGATAGTCTCAAAAAACAGCCCATTTATCAGATTGATTAACACGAATACAGTAGAAGCAAAAATCAACAAAACTAATATTCAAACTGAAAAGCTATCAGACTATGAAATTTTCGAAATACCCACAAACAATAAAAACCATAAAACAAATGTCATGGAAAAACTTAGTACAAATTTCCCTACTTTTGTTAAAGAACAACTTCATAGCTTATGTTCTGAATTTAACGATATTTTTGCAACAGAATCAGAAAATTTCGTCAAATAACTTCTACAAGCAAAAACTGCGACTAAAAGACGAAACCCCAGTATATTTGAAGAATTATAGGATAGCACGTAGTCAAAAAGAAGAAATAAGTAGGCAGGTGGACAAACTGATCAATGATGACATAATCGAACCATCAATGTCCGAGTTCAATAGTCCAATTCTTTTAGTCCCAAGAAATCCCTACCAGGAAGCGAAGAAAACGTTGGCGTCTAGTAGTAGACTATAGAAAAATAAACAAGCAGTTGATAGCAGACAAATTCCCACTACCCAGAATGGATGACATTCTTGACCAACTGGGACGCGCCAAATATTTTTCTTGCCTAGACCTAATGTCAGGTTTCCATCAAGTAGAATTAGAGGAAAGCTCAAGGGATATTACCTCATTTTCAACTGATAAAGGCTCATACCGATTTAAAAGACTACCATATGGTCTAAAAGTAGCTCCAAACTCATTCCAGAGAATGATGTCCTTAGCATTTTCTGGACTATCACCGTCTCAAGCATTTTTATATTGGACGACCTGATAGTTATCGGATGTTCCAATCCCATATGTTGCGCAACTTGCGTGATGTTTTTACCACGTGCAGAAAGTACAACCTTAAACTACACCCTGACAAATGTTCTTTTTTCGGACATGAAGTTACCTTTTTGGGCCACAAGTGCACAAACCAAGGAATCTTACCCGATAACAACAAGTTTGAGGTTATAAAAAACTATCCTACTCCAACAAATGGGGATGAAGCAAAACGGTTCATAGCATTCTGCAATTACTATCGCAGGTTTATTCCAAATTTTGCAGATTCAGCAAGACATATAACCAGGTTATCTCGAAAAAATGTGGCTTTTGAATGGACAAACGAAAGTGAATTGGCATTTAAATATCTAAAAAAAGCAACTTTTAAGCCCAACAATCCTTCAATATCCAGATTTTAATAGGGAGTTTTGCATAACTACAGACGCAAGCAAAAAGCATGCGGAGCAGTGCTGAGTCAAGAGTATGACGGAAAACAACTTCCAGTAGCATATGCGTCAAAGTCTTTCACTAAGGGCGAAAGCAATAAGTCAACAATAGAACAGGAACTTACTGCAATACATTGGGCTATACAATACTTCAAACCTTACATATATGGGAAAAATTCCTAATTAAAACAGATCATCAACCACTTACTTATCTTTTTTCATTAAAAAACCCCGCATCCAAACTCATACGAATGAGGTTAGACTTAGAGGAATTTGATTTTACAATTGAATATATCAGAGGACGTGAAAATTATACAGCAGACGCTTTATCGAGAATTGAATTTAAAGACATCAAGGAATTGTCTAATAACAATATATTAAAAGTAACTACAAGATCAGACACGAAAATGAAAAATACAATCCCTGACAAACAAAACAACCAACTGACAAAAGAAAAGACACCAATGATTTACGAGGCAATAAACTTTTGTGATGCCAAAACACATATTAAATTAAAATTGAAAGATCAACACATTTTTAAAAGGAAAATCAATGGTAACAGCTTTTGCAGTTAATGATTTATTCATTAATGGAAAACTCGATCTAGATCGACTCTTTCCAAGGCTTGAACAAGAAGCCGGTGAACGAAACATTGACATATTGCAAATAGCTCCATTAGATGAATTATTCAGTATAGTTTCAATAAACGAATTTAAGAGCACAGGGAATAAAAATTTAAAGAAATTAAAAAAATTACTATACTGCCATTATTAACAAATTTAAGAGAAAATGATGTTGAAATTAAAAATATATTAAAAAAGTATCATGATAATCCAATATCAGGCGGACACTGTGGAATATCAAGAATGTTAAGGAAGATTAAAAGAAAATATTATTGGAAAAATATGACAAGACAGATAACAACTTACGTAAAATCGTGCGAAAAATGCAAGCTAGCTAAAATTACCAGACATAATAAAACCCCTATGACATTGACTACAACTCCTGCAACAGCTTTCGACATTGTTATAATTGACACTATTGGTCCGTTACCGAGAACGAAATCGGAAACGAGTACGCTGTTACAATGATATGTGATTTGACCAAATACCTTATTACGGCACCAATACCGAACAAAAGCAAAAAACAGTTTGCAAAAGCAATATTTGAAAATGTATTTTGACATTCGGTCCGATGAGGACTTTTATTACAGACATGGGAACAGAGTACATGACCTCAATACTAACGGAGTTATGCAAAAACTTTAAAATTGAAAAAATTAATTCGACTGCCCATCATCATCAAACACTAGGAACAATCGAGCGAAACCACAGAACATTCAACGAGTACATAAGATCATACATATCAATAAACAAATATGATTGGGATGAGTATCTTCAATACTTTACATACTTTTTTAATACTACTCCATCCACAGTACATAGCTATTGCCTTTTTGAATTGATCTTCGGTAAACAACCAACAGATCTTCCATATTCATCTACAACAATTGACCCAGTCTATAATTTAGAAGATTATAACAAAGAAATTAAGTATAAGCTACAAATAGCACAAAATAAAGCAAGGCTCATGTTAGACAGATATAAGGGGAAAAACAAAAGAAAAAATTATGATAGAAAAACAAATGAGGTAGCTATAAAAATAGGTCAATTAGTTCTAATAAAGAATGAGACAGGCCATAAATTAGACCCTCAATACTTAGGAAAATATAAAATAGTAGAAATAGGAAAAAATAATAATATAACAATAAGTGATAATAAAATAAAACACAAATTGTAAACCTAGACAGAATAAAATTATTAGACTAAGATCAGACTTATGTTAATATTAAGATCTCTTATCTTCAACAAAAAAAGATATAGGGCAACAGAGCGTAACCCTTTGGGTACGTGAATCCCAGCCGTGGCTGAGATGTATAATTCTGTTTTAATTGTAGAAACCATTTAGAAAAAAAAAAGAAACAATAAATTATTCTTTTTTTTTTGCGAAAAAGGGAGATGTAGCATAAATTATTGCAGCCACTATGCATCAGTTCAAAGCTTAGTATAAAAACAAAACAGCTTCACTGAAAAAGCTCAAGCCAAAAAGCTTCAAGCCAAAAGCTCTACTTTAAAGCCAAACTTCTTATCTAAGCTTTGGCCCACATATAAAAAAGCAAGCAAGATATATTCCTAAGTACCGTATTTAAGCCTAGCATAAGATTAGCATTAAGATCTCTTTTAACATATGTATCCATACCTAGTCCATAAGAACTAATGTAATCCAAATGATATAAATAGGGCGCCTGGCGCCTCTAAAAAAAAACATTCAAGGTTCAAACCTCAACCGCCTTCTACAGGTCAACGTTCGCCAAGCGTTCGGAGCTGACTTTTTTTTTTTTACCTTCCTGCTCCTCCCACGTATGAGAGAATTAACCGTTTTCCGATAGGCCGACCTTTTTCCCCTTGCAAACCCGTGAGAGAACGTGGGGTTTTTTTTTCATGATAAATGCGCTAATGTGCCTCAAAATTATGCAGTGACTATTTCCCTGAAATTTCTTGCCAAAAATGTATCTTTTTTGGGAACCCCATGCTGAAAATAAGCTGAGTGGGGTGCCGTACTTAGGTGTGTGCGCTGCATGTAAAGACACTTTGTGTTGTTTTCGGAAAAAATCCTTGGTGTTGTCAGCTTGTTAGCATACAGTGGACCTAACAGAGCTAAATATTCATTGGCGAAATTCAAGACAAAGAAATATTTTTTTCTTGGAAAAAACAGAAATGGATTTATGCGTTTTTTTAACAGTCCGAGACACCCAACAATACAGAAAACTTTGCTGGGCTGGTAGTTTCCGGAAAATACTCTCAGGGCACATCACCTGAAGTCTAAGGATGCAATGTTTCGATTGATAGCGACAAGAGTTCTCTTGACAATATGGGAATTGAAACAAATTCCAGAGAAGTCGAAGGCGATATTCAGCTATAGCGCATGAATGTGAACTCATCTTCAAGCAAACAGTACGAAGGGTGGAGTCTGGGAGATTTGAAGTTAAATTGCCGTTCAAATCCAAAAGGTACTAGTTACCTTTGAGACAGCCAAACGTCGATTTTGGCATTGGAGCGGCGATTGTCGAAAGATGACATAATGCGAAAAAATGTATAACGATTTTATGCAAGAATATCGAGACCTCGGCCATATGGCATTGGTGGTCTTCCCATGTTCGAGGACTGCATTATTACATTCCACAGTGCGTCCTTCAGGGTACCGATAGTAGCACCACCCAGTTGCGGGTAGTTTTTGATGCGTCAAGTAAGACATCAACTTCAATATCTCTGAACGAAACTTTAATGGTGGGCCCTACTATTTTCAGAGGGAGACTTTATTCGTCTCGCAAAATTTTCGATTGCATAAATATGCTTTAACAGGCCGCATTTTAAAATGTATCGGCAGGTAAACTCGCTGAAGAGGATCGCAATTTTCGGCTTAATTGTTTGGAAAGGGTCGACCAAGAGTTAAAGAGTTATCGTTTGAATACGGTACCGCTTCCTGCTCCTTATTTGGCTATTCGTTATCTCGTAGAAAACTGGCAGAGTATATTCAGGCGGTCACCCTTGTTGCTGCAGGTCATAAAAGCTTTTTTTATGTAGATGACATTCTTACTGGAGCGAATTCGTTATAAGAGCTTTAAGTCATTCGTGCACAGGTGAAGTGTCAGAGCATGGCGGTTTTGAGTTAACCAAATGGGCAACCAATTGGGGCTATTAACATATAGCTGCGAAGAGAAGCTCTGAATTTGACGAGCGTCTGTAAACACACTGGGAATGAGATGGAATCTGAAAATGACGAGTTTAAATATTCCCTCGACAATTCATTTGATTTGTTGAAGCCTACTAAGAGCAATATACTTTCAGTTGTGTTTTGATTACACTAGTTTAGAGCATTTCCGATCCCGACCATCTGGCAGTCATTTCGTATGTAAGTCCATTTGCTGAGTCCAAAAAAATTCAATTCGCAAATTTTCGTGGCCGTTTTCGAGAAAATCGCGGAAAAGATAGTTTTTCGATTGGGGAAAAAAGTACCTTCAGAAAAAAGCGGTATATCTTCCAGTTTTCGTGGCTTTCATTATGAAAGAAATGTTCTCTTCGAACGCCCTAACATTCGTTTCAGCTGCTATTTCTCAGTCCGGTTCTCGACTTCGAGCGACAAATAGCAAAACGAATTGGCAATTTTTATTAACAAATAATTTAATATACAAACCAATAACTATTTTTGTTTATTTCTATTATTATTATTGATGTTCGCCATGCCTTTGGTTGCTAATGGTACGGAAGATTGTTAGTGAATTGGCCTTTAAAAGAGTTGTTGCTTATCGTTTCTGCAGGAATGATCTGTTTTCAGTAATAAAACTGATTAATAATGACAAATTAATGATAATTATATTACTTTAGTGCTATTGAGTCCGTGTAGATGTAACTAAATTCGATACTCACCCAACAATGTATTGCGCATTTATAAATGAAAAAATTTTTTATATATTCTATGAGAACACGGCGTCTTTTTCTGCATAAGCTGAAATCACACTGACTTAAGAATTTTTTTCGCTTTTCTCTCTCAGTTTGGTCTGTAGCATAAATTATTGCAGCCACTATGCATCAGTTCAAAGCTTATTATAAAACCACAATAAAACAGCTTCACTGAAAAAGCTCAAGCCAAAAAGCTTCAAGCCAAAAGCTCAGAATTTAAAGCCAAACTTCTTATCAAAGCTTTGGCCCACATAAAAAAGCAAGCAAGATATATTCTAAGTACCGTAATTAAACAGATTAGCATTAAGATCTCTTCTAACATATGTAACCTTACCTAGTCCACAAGAGAACTAATGTAATCCAAATGATATAAATAGGCCGCGGCGCCCCTGAAATAAACATTCAAGGTTCAGAGCTCAACCGCCTTCTATGATCCTGCCTTAAATCGGCAACAACCAAAAAAAATAAAATCTCTAATCCTGCCCACGATGCTAAAAAAAATCCTGCCTACAACCAATCGGCAAAGGATATGAGCGATCACAAAATCGCTTTAGAAGAGGCAATCTGCTTGCCCTACAGGCTGGCCCTAAGCCGTTATCCTTGGAGGAATACCGGGCACGCCAACCGGAAGCACACAGAGCGGCAGGAGCAAACGGAGATCGAGGGAGGAAGACCTTCTCACCCAAAATCCCAGTGGTGAAGACACCGAAAAGGCGTGGCGGCATAAGCGCCAAACTCAGGGAGGAAGCGGGCCGCATGATTGGCCAAGGTGAACTCCGACCCACCCCCACCGTGGAGAGGCCAGCTGCATTTGGGCGGAGATAGATGCGCTGGAGCAGCAGCAGCAGCGAAGGAGAATAAATGCTATACAAAAAATCAAAATCCAGCGCCACAAACCGCAGCAACAACAACAACAAAATTAAATAAACAAAAAAAAACCAGAGGTGCCTAACGGCAACTTGGCGACTAGTTATTATTAAAATGAATTGAAGCAAAGAAAATCCAAAACAAATACTCCATTAACAAATTTGCAGTGGGGAAACCAAAACAAAGCAAAAAAAGAGCTTTCAAACAGAACTGCAGCTTAAGAAGCTTTCGAAGCTTAATGATCTCCGCACAGTGGTTAGCGGTCTAACTAAAATTTATTGAACAGTGATTAAAAGTCAAAGTAAAAATAGTCGAAAATTTTTTTGCACAGTGTTTTGAGGTCTAACGAAAAAGAGTAAAAAAATAAACAAACAAAAAAAAAAATAAAATATATATATAAAAATAAAAATTGTTTTCCAAACAACATATGGATTGGACAATTATTCAAGATAAATTCTACCTCACAAAGACAATTTCTTTAAGTCTTACAAATGTCTTAACAAAAGTATTCCAATTAGATCAGTAACCGGGAAAACATTTAGAAATATTATTTGAAAACTTTAACAAAATTAGAGAAATATTAATAGCAGACTATACTTAATTCAATACACTACAGGAACTTCAGGCTAATGATACTTTCTTACTTTTTAGAAATAACTTAGAATATAACATCAAATAATAGCATTCTTGCCTAGACAACTGGAGAACCCAGCCACTTATGAATTTAAACATATGGAAGGAGAAGCAGAATTAGAAATAGAAAAGGAAGATCAACTACCCATTAATATTGAAAAAGAAATCAATATGTCACAAACATCTCTTGAATTTCTAAGCTCAGCCGCAAGGCTTGTTCATGATTTTGATGGAAAAGCTGAAAACCTACAAAGTTTCATTGACTCTCTTGAACTTTTAGATGACATTAAAGGAACACATGTAATATTTCGCTTGTCGTCGTTCAAAATTTTGCATGCAGCCTAAAAGCAGGCAATAGTAATCGCGAATATGCAGTTGTTGTAACTAAAAACATATAAAAGCTTTTGCTCAACTGATACAACAACATCAGTTGGAAGTTTTGGTTCAAAATTTAGGCTATTTGGCTGCAAACAAGAGAAAGGAAAAAATTTTAAGGAATCGCCCATAATAGGTTTTGCTGTAGATCCCATAATTGTAGACGAAATGCTAATGAATCTTTAATGTGCTATTAACGCCAAAATGGTTTTCTGTTAAACCAGCTGAGTGTCACTTTGACAAGTCTAGATGACAGTTGTCAATCAAAATTAAAATTTTTAAGGCTAGCTTCCGCTTCCCAATTTTTGCTCTGTCTTTCCCAGCGTGATCGTCAAGTGGACAAGTTGTGTTTTAAGCCTTACCTCTAGGCATATAAAAAGTTAAATTTTTCTTAACTCCAAGTGGCCCAAATCAAAGAGATTTTGAATTTTTTATTTTGGTTTGGATTCCAAGTTGACTCTCGTGAGTGCATTGGCAATAAATTCCAGAAAATCAACCTTATACAGCTTTGTTTCGTCTTAACCTAGTTGGTCAAGTCGAGCTGAGAAAGGCATTTCTGACAGAAGGCTGGTGTATTTCCAAGCTTCCAATCACCTGGCAAAAATTCGAAACCCATCAACATTCAAATCGAGGTGCCGTTCCAAGGGTAAATATTCCTAAATTTGCTGAAAGGTTCCCAAAATCTGGCCCTAACAGTTGCCTTTGCCTTTCGGGTGTTTGATCTAATTTCTCTCCCAGAGCGTGCACCTCAGAATAAGCTATTCTGCTTCCAGCCAAGCGGACCTGTCTTGCGCTTTTTACTCCAATACATATGCAGATAGAACCGGCGCAGCAAGTGAAGACAGCTAAAAGAGAGCTTTTCAGTCTCTTAGTTCTAGGCGTCGAGTGTGGAGGCAAGCAATGAGCGAGTGCAACCCCTAAAATGTGTTTAAGTCTGGCTTAAACGGATCCAGCAGCAGTCTACCAAAAAGTGTTTAAAGCAGAGTTTTGTGCGCGAAAGCCCTTGTGGCAAACCCATTTTTGTGTTGGCCAGATCACGCCTCTCCGCCCTAACCTCAACCTGAGACAGTGCACCCAAAAAGGGAATCATTAAAATTATGTCATACCTACAAATAGGTTGTCCAATCAAACGCTAAAGCCTAAAATTAATGCCAATCAAATGTACGACCCCAACTTTTTTGTGCAATTTGTGAGTGTATGGAGTTGCCCTAACGTAAGAAAGAAAGGTCAACTCATCTTGAAAATTTGATAAATGCTGAAAATAAGTTAAACAAAAAGTCATAAGTGCAAAAACAGAAAAAGTCTATTATTCCCTTTTTAAATAAAAAGTTATCATATGTCGCTATAAAGTGTCAAGCAAAAGCTCTATTGAACATTAATAACTAAAAACAATCAAAAGCTCAATGCGTCCCACACTGCTTTAGCCCTGCTTTACCCTCCCTCAAAACCAAGCTTGAATTTCCAGCGCATCGACACACAACGAAAGATCTTTCGCCGTGGGAATATGCATGTGTAAGTGATCTATTTTTATATTTTCGTATTTGCCTTGTTTATCTAACGCTTGGCTTTGCGTTGCCCAAATCAATTGGCATTAGCGAGCAAGTGTGGATCGCAAGTTCCCATGTGGACGATAAAGAGATGCTGAAGCTTAAGCAGTTGAACTAAAAGCTTTTACATATTGGATCGCGACTAATTGATTTTTGTTGCCTATGGCAAGCGAACAGCTGATCATTACTGTCAGGTCGTTGACCTCTTTGGTTTTGGTGCACTTAATTTTTGGACTTAATGGAACGATTAATTCTTTTGTTTCACTTGAAGTAAAGAAACCTTAATTGTAATGGACTCCTAATATAAATTCTTAAATTACTATTATTATATATTTTTATTTTTACCCATACTCATATACACCTATGTTTAATTATATATTATTTGTTACAGCAACCCATACTCACTCGCACAACCCATTTAAATAACTATTTTTATACTCTTAAAATCTATTAAATTTTCTAATAATTCTGTTACCCTTTAAATTAGTCGTAGGAATGATCACTTTTGAAATCTTAGTTCTAATAAAATTATAATGAAGTTTGAGATGTGCTAGTGTGTTATTTTTGATCGGAGCCATGCCAAACTTGATTGAGTTAGAGTAGCCGTTGTCTCTCTCTTAGGGATCCTTGCATTTTTTATATATTTTGTTTGGCGTTCAAGGATCATGGTAGGGTGGGCGTTTATGCAGCTTTATGCTGCCAGCAAGAGAGAGAGCTTCGATAATACTACTAGTTTACCTCCCCTTCTACGTTTTGTTGCTGCCCCTACTCCTATTCCTAACCCAAGATACCCCTTTCCTATCCCAACGTACGCGATTATCTTTGATGTAATTATCCTGCATATGAGCACCCTAATGTGGCGATGTAAATCCACTGAACCCATCCCAGCCGACCAGAGAAATGCCGGAAAGCAAGCGCGTACTCCGCTATCAACATTAGCTAACATCTGCTCTTAAAATTTTGCACGTTGTATGTTACAGATAATTATATTAAATGGCGCCCAACTTTAGGGGCCGATTTCGGCTTGCCCCAACAAAGAATTAAATATTCGATGAAAAAAAGAAAAAAAAAAGTCAATGACAACCACAAGCTATGCATATCGGTGCATGAGCTTAAGACTTTACACTCCTTCCCTCCTTCCTTCCTTATCCCTCATCTACTTTGTTGTTCCAGTATAGATTTATTTGATTGATTTAATGAGCTATTGGAATGATTAGCAGTTTCTAAAAGAACTTTAGTCCCCTTCTCATAATCAACCAAAAGAAAAATCTTAGTATTGCTAGAACATTCCTTAATGGTGCTTTTTTGAATTCGGAGTTTCTCCTTGGATTTAGGTTTCAAGTAAGTAGCAGTTTCGATTCTTTTTGAGTTTCTGTACACTTTAGCTGGATTTAGGTTTTCTAGTGGCAGTAAGCTACGGCCTACCCGCGAAGAGAAGCAGTACACTTAATTAAGAAACACCATATGGTACAGCAATTACCTTTTTAATAAAATTTTTTTTCTGTAGCATTCGCTTAGTGTTACTTCTTAATGGATTAACACAAAGTAACCACATTCTATATGGGTAGTGAAACTAAAAACACAAGATTTGCTTGATGATTCAATCCACTTGTGGACTTGTTTAGATAAAACATTACTCATTAAGGGCCTATACTCAGATAAGATAAATTTTTAGTTTGCTACGATATTTCACATGAATAGAACACCTTTTCATAATCATTCAGATTTCAAAGCTATTTAAAACTGTTTCTATTCATGTGAAATATTGTAGCAAACTAAAAATTTATCTCATCTGAGTATAGGCCTAAGAAGAAGATTTTATGGATCTGTATATTTATTTTGTGGTACTAGATATTTCTTTGGTGGTCCAATTTCTAGTACTTTTTGTGTCATTGTTACCTACATTATAGTGTGCAGACTCCATCCGTTCTATATACCTGAAGGTTCGATAAAATTTTCTTGCTGATGCAGCATTATAGAAAACTTTATAGAACCCACAAACATATTTGATTTGTTTGATAGTAGATGTTTCTGGATACCTACAGTGGTTCTGAACTACATTGAGGTCCCTTTTACACATATTTATCGAACAAATTGTCTCTATTTCCTTAGTATCAATTGATGAACAAATTTTGGCAACACTATCCTCATGAAAGTGAGGTATGGCATCCGATTAATATTATGAATTGAATTTACTTAACAATTTTCTGAAGTATAAGAAAAATATATTTAGATAGTAGGATAAAAAGACAATGTCCATGACCCACAGTTATGAACACTTAGACTCAATAGATCCTAGTATTATATGTGGTATTTGTAAAACTAATATCGAATACCCAGCCCAATTATTAACGACTGATTGTAGTCATATTTTTCACGTGGTCTGTTTCAATACAAGATTCGGCGCTAAAACATTGTGCCCAGTTTGCAAAGCGTACTTGCAACCTTCGACCCCTAATCTGGCTGACGAGTTAGCTTCCTTAAATACCAGCCCTTTTGACTTTCGATCTACAATGACGAGAACAAGGTCGCAAGCAAGGGACATAACTGCAAATACAAATACTGCTACGTTAGTAGGAGATAATCCAAATAATGCAGTGTTAACAGACGGACAACCTCAAAATATGGAGATCACAAATGGGGATCAAGCTGGTTCTAACCTGATGGCAGCTGGTTTAGGTCAATTGAATCAGGCAGTTTCTCAATTATCCCAGATGTCGCAAGCCATATCACAGGCGATGTCCCAAATGTCCCAAACAATGGAAGCAGGTTTCCAAAGACTGGCAACTCAAACAGTCGCACCCCCTGCTCAGTCCGCAAGTAGAGCCACTCAACCTCGTGAAGAAAATCAAACCTTTGATCAATTGTTTCAAATTCCTCCTCGGGATTCAATAGGTGCTCAAAGTATTTGTAGGGAACCTAGACCTTCCACATTGCCCTGGGGACCACATCCAACTTCCGAACTACGACCAGATCGTATTAGCCAAATTATTGCCAAATGGAAGATACGATTTTCGGGACACTCGTCCATGTCAGTGGGAAGATTTTATTTACCGCATAGAAGCCTTCACAACACAAACATTAGATGGAAATCAGGACTTACTTGCTCGATACGCTAGTAACCTATTTGAAAGCGTGCTAGTGAGTGGTTCTGGCGCTACACAAAAGCGTACCGGTGGTAACCTGGCCTCAGTTAAGTTCAGCCCTTAAAAGTCAATTTAAAGATGGGAGAACCGATCTTGAAATTCGTACGCCCTCTAATAGAAAACAGAAAGCTAATGAGACTTTTGACGTTTTCTATGAGGCTATCATATCTTTAGCAGGCAAGTTAACACAAACTATGTCAGAACCAGCCCTGTTGAATTGTTGAGAGCTAATCTTACGCCTGAGATTCAGCACGAAATCCTTTACGTCCCTATTTTCTTCATTGGGCATTTAACATATAGTTCGCCGAAAGATTTTTACAGTCAAATGTCACTCCTAGATCCCTTAACCATTCTCAACGTTTGCCAATTAGACGTCGGGTACAAGAAGTTACAATGCAAACGGAGAGTGAGGAAGAAGATAATGCAGATGCAGATCTAGAAACAGATCTAGCAGCCGCTTCCTTTCTTGTTGGAACTGCGGTGGCGATAGGCATCGTTATCAGGATTGTGTAGGACGAAAGGTATTCTGCTACGGCTGCGGCCAACCGAATACTTACCTACCATCTAGTCGGAAATGTAGCGCTTCAAAAATCGCAGCCCGTGCACCAGCCAAGAGTGCACGGAATAAGTAATATCGAAAGCTACCAACACCGATTAGTGGACTCACCCTTAATCCCACCAGATTTGCTCCCAAATCCCTGATAGAACAGGACACCGTTGTCCAAACTTTCCCAGATAGTTCTAACCGTTTTATTCCTAATCGATCTCGAAAACGCCTGATTGACGCTTCGAAATGTAAAGAAGAGCGTAGCGCTGTGCTTCTCTAGTAAATAACTCCCAAGATTGACCATATGCCGAAGTCACGTTACTAGGAAAGACAATAGTGGTCTTATGGACACGGCGCGTCGATCAGTTGTATTGAGGTCGTTTTGCCTCAGAACTATCACAAGATGCAAACAATTACAAACTACTAAGAGCAAATGTGTGAAAACAACCATTGTTGTAAAATTAGCAACTACTGTTGTGAAAAAATTAGTGCCACTTAGCTAAGAGCTATATTTAGGCATTGATTTCTGGTCCAGTTTCAATTTACTTCCCAATTTTTCGCAACAAAGATGCATACAGCCAGTATTGCAAACATCTCGTCGATAATGACGCAATTAATCCCCTCTATCGAGCAGCAGCAAAGAAGGTGCTGATGGAAACTGTTGAGACATTTCCATCATTCAAGAAAAAAGGCCTAGGTAAACAAGCTGGCTCTCCCATGAGATTGACGTAGGAGAGGCCAAACCGATCAAACAGCCACTACGCTGTCTCACCAGCAGTGGAAAACTGATGTACGAGGAAATAGTACCGTACTGGGGGTAATAGAGGAATCAAATAGTCCATGGTCCTCGCCTGCAGTCCTTGTTTGAAAGCCCGGAAAGTGCGCTTATGCATCGACAGCAGGAAGGTTAATGAGGTGACAATAAAGTGCGCATACCCAATGCCACTGGATTAAGGATCATTAGTCGACTTCCGCGAGCTTGAATTCATATCGGGCTGATCTGAAAGATGCCTATTGGGCAAATTCCACTTCGAAGCAAGTGCGCGTGAAAAACAGCTCACGATACCTGGGCGACCCTTATCAATACACGGTCATGCCCTTCGGATTATCAAACGCTCCAAACCATGTCCAAACTGAGTTATACCTCCATCACTTCGAAACGAGATTTTCATTTATCTCGATGATCTGTTGGTAGTGTCAGAGTCGTTCGACAAACACATTAAAGTCCTGAAAGAACTGGCAGCAAGATTGCAACAAGCTGGGTCTTACCATAAATGCTGAAAAAGTACATTTTGTCGTAAAGAGTTAAGTACTTGGACAATTGGTCACGGGACTATTCAAACAGATCCCGAAAAGGTGGATGCTATTCGGAGAATTTCCTATCCCCGTTCTGTGAAACAAGTCCGCAGATTTTTGGGACTCACAGGTACCACAAATTCATAAAGAATTATGCGGGAATAGCGTCTCCCCATAACTGACACATCTAAACAAAAGAAAGTTTGTGTGGTCAGAAGAGGCGCAGACTGCTTTTGAATTATTAAATGATGTGTAACGCACCAGCATGCATAGCCCGGACTACAGCCATTTGCAATACATTGCGATGCAAGTCACACCGGAGTGGGTGGTGGATAATGCAGAATGATAGCCAAGGCGAGGGAGGTACCTGGTTTATGTCCCGCAAACTAAACGAGTAACAAGCGCAATTATACAGTCACCGAAAAAGAGTGTCTAGCGGCCGTTATGTGCGTAAAAAGTTTAGAGCATATATCGAGGGACACGAGTTTTCTATAATAAAACCGTCATTAAAGTGGCTTATGTCACAGTCGGATTTAAGTTCTAGATTAAGATGGGCACTTAAGCTGCAAGGTTTCGATTTCAAAATCCTACATAGAAAAAGGAAGTCAAAACATTGTACCAGGTCACTTTCCCGAGTCCATACTGAGGACCTATCGTCCATAAGATCGAGAGTATCGACCTCAAATCTGACCATTTTCACTCAGCTGATTATTTACATTAAAAGAAATAGAAGCCAATCAAACGTTTCCGCCAGACGTGAAAACACAGATCACATTTACCGTAGAGCAGAACATTCCACTGGAGATAAAGTTTCCGATGAGGCATGTTGGAAACTTTGGGTTCCCAAAACTTGATACCTGAGGTGCTGAAATAAACCAAGACCATCCCTTAGCATCCCACAGTGGTATAGTCAAAACGTTAGAACGCGCATCTGCCGTTATTACTACTGGCCAAACTTGGTAAATGACGTTAGGGATTATATCAATAATGTTGAGTTTGGTAATGCAGCAAACATCCGGAATACATGTCCACAAAATGGGAAAATCCCGAGAGACACATCGATTTTTCCAGAAGATTTACGTGGATTTTCTAGGACCATATCCTAGAAGCCGATCAGGCAATATAGGCATTTTTGTGGTATTTCAATCACTTTTCTCGAAATTTCCTTATTAAAGCCGTCCGGAAATTTACTGCTGATGTGCTATAGTGTCTTACATGGAACATGAGCTGCTATTCCATTGCTTCTGGAATGCCTGAAATGGTAGTGTCCGATAATGGAGTACACCAAATCGCACAAATTTAATGAATTGCTGCAGAAATATCAAATCCAGCATTTCTATACTGCATTATTCCCCCGCAAGCAAACGCTTCGGAGCGAGTTAATCGATCCGTACTGGCCCCATCAAATCCTGCGATAAACCCGGGATCAGACACTGGGATGAACAGCTTAGCAGTATTTCTTGCGCGCTGCGATCAAGTGTACATGCCGCAATTAATAGCAGTCCTTACCGTGTGGCATTTGGGCAACAAATCGATTACTAGTAGTTCTAACTTATTCGCTACTTCGCAATTTGAATATGTTGGAATATCGATCAGTATGCTTTGAACGAGATGATTCATTCGATTTGATTCGAATGCAGCCCAGAAGGGAATGATGAAACAACAAATTGAAACGAAAATACCTATAACCTTCGTAGCCGAGAAGTTTCCTTTCAGGTAGGACAAGAGGTTTTTAGGAGTGCCAACAAAGTAATTTCGCAAAGGGTTCAACAAAACTCTCTCCAACATTTGTGAAATGTCGAATTCGAAACAAATTAGGTACTCTTATTACGACATCGAGGATTGCCATGGTCGTCTTGTGGAAAATTCCATGCAAAGGACCTTGGCAACAGTGGCCCTAATACAAGTTCAAAACAGTCTCCAAAGCTGATCACCCTTGCAGCGTTTGCAGCCCCAAGTGTGATTTTGGCAGGGGATTGTAATATTTCGCTTTGTCGTCGTTCAAATTTTGCATGCAGCCTAAAAAGCAGGCAATAATCGCGAATATGCAGTTGTTGTAACTAAAAACATATGAAAAAGCTTTTGCTCAACTGATACAACAACATCAGTTGGAAGTTTTGGTTCAAAATTTAGGCTATTTGGCTGCAAATAAAGAAAGGAAAAAATTTTAAGGAATCGCCCATAATCGGTTTTGCTGTAGATCCCATAATTGTGACGAAATGCTAATGAATCTTTAATAAGCTATTAACGCCAAAATGGTTTTCTGTTCCCGACCATGGTGAGTGTCACTTTGACAAAGTCTAGATGACAGTTGTCAATCAAAATTAAAATTTTTGAGGCTAGCCACCGCTTCCTCAATTTTTGCTCTGTCTTTCCCAGCGTGATCGTCAAGTGGACAAGTTGTGTTTTAAGCCTTACCTCTAGGCATATAAAAGTTAAATTTTTCTTAACTCCAAGTGGCCCAAATCAAAGAGATTTTGAATTTTATTTTGGTTTGGATTCCAAGTTGACTCTCGTGAGTTGCATTGGCAATAAATTCAGAAAATCAACCTTATACAGCTTGTTTCGTCTTAACCTAGTTGGTCAAGTCGAGCCGAGAAAGGCATTTCAGACAGAAGGCTGGTGTATTTCCAAGCTTCCAATCACCTGGCAAAAATTCGAAACCCATCAACATTCAAATCGAGGTGCCGTTCCAAGGGTAAATATTCCTAAATTTGCTGAAAGGTTCCCAAAATCTGGCCCTAACAGTTGCCTTGCCTTTCGGGGTTTTTTGAATCTAATTTCTCTCTCCAGAGCGTGCACCTCAGAATAAGCTATTCTGCTTCCAGCCAAGCGGACCTGTCTTGCGCTTTACTCCAATACATATGCAGATAGAACCGGCGCAGCAAGTAGAGACAGCTAAAAGAGCTTTTTTTCAGTCTCTTAGTTCTAGGCGTCGAGTGTGGGAGGGCAAGCAATGAGCGAGTGCAACCCTAAAATGTGTTTAAGTCTGGCTTAAACGGATCCAGCAGCAGTCTACCAAAAAAGTGTTTAAAGCAGAGTTTTGTGAGCGAAAAGCCTTTGTGGCAAACCCATTTTTGGCCAGATCACGCCTCTCCGCCCTAACCTCAACCTGTGACAGTGCACCCAAAAAGGGAATCATTAAAATTATGTCATACCTACAAATAGGTTGTCCAATCAAACGCCAATCAATGTACGACCCTAACTAAATTTTTTTTGTGCAAGTATGTATGGAGTTGCCCTAACCTAAGAAAGAAAGGTCAACTCATCTTGAAAATTTGATAAATGCTGAAAATAAGTTAAACAAAAAGTCATAGTGCAAAAACAGAAAAAAGTCTATTATTCCCTGTTTTAAATAAAAGAAGTTATCATATGTCGCTATAAAGTGTCAAGCAAAAAGCTCTATTGAACATTAATAACTAAAAACAATCAAAAGCTCAATGCGTCCCACACTGCTTTAGCCCTGCTTTACCCCCTCCCTCAAAACCAAGCTTGAATTTCAGCGCATCGACACACAACGAAAGATCTTTCGCCGTGGGAATATGCATGTGTAAGTGAGCTATTATTTATATTTTCGTATTTGCCTTGTTTATCTAACGCTTGGCTTTGCGTTGCCCAAATCAATTGGCATTAGCGAGCAAGTGTGGATCGCAAGTTCCCATGTGGACGATAAAGAGATGCTGAAGCTTAAGCAGTTGAACTAAAAAGCTTTTACATATTGGATCGCGACTAATTGACTTTTGTTGCCTATGGCAAGCGAACAGCTGATCATTACTGTCAGGTCGTTGACCTCTTTGGTTTTGGTGCACTTAATTTTTGGACTTCATGGAACGATTAATTCTTTTGTTTCACTTGAAGTAAAGAAACCTTAATTGTAATGGACTCCTAATATAAATTCTTAAATTACTATTATTATATATTTTTATTTTTACCCATACTCATATACACCTATGTTTAATTATATATTATTTGTTACAGCAACCCATACTCACTCGCACAACCCATTTAAATAACTATTTTTATACTCTTAAAATCTATTAAATTTTCTAATAATTCTGTTACCCTTTAAATTAGTCGTAGGAATGATCACTTTTGAAATCTTAGTTCTAATAAAATTATAATGAAGTTTGAGATGTGCTAGTGTGTTATTTTTGATCGGAGCCATGCCAAACTTGATTGAGTTAGAGTAGCCGTTGTCTCTCCCTTAGGGATCCTTGCATTTTTATATATTTTGTTTGGCGTTCAAGGATCATGGTAGGGTGGGGGGTTTATGCACATCAGCTTTCATGCTGCCAGCAAGAGAGACTTCGATAATACTACTAGTTTACCTCCCCTTCTACGTTTTGTTGCTGCACCTACTCCCTATTCCCTAACCCAAGATACCCCTTTCCTATCCCAACGTACGCAGATTATCTTTGATGTAATTATCCTGCATATGAGCACCCTAATGTGGCGATGTAAATCCACTGAACCCATCCCAGCGACCAGAGAAATGCCGGAAAGCAAGCGCGTACTCCGCTATCAACATTAGCTAACATCTGCTCTTAAAATTTTGCACGTTGTATGTTACAGATAATTATATTAAATGGCGCCCAACTTTAGGGGCCGATTTCGGCTTGCCCCAACAAAGAATTAAATATTCGATGAAAAAAGAAAAAAAGTCAATGACAACCACAAGCTATGCATATCGGTGCATGAGCTTAAGACTTTACACTCCTTCCCTCCTTCCTTCATCCCTCATCTACTTTGTTGTTCCAGTATAGATTTATTTGATTGATTTAATGAGCTATTGATTAGCAGTTTCTAAAAAGAACTTTAGTCCCCTTACTCATAATCAACCAAAAGAAAAAATCTTAGTATTGCTAGAACATTCCTTAATGGTGCTTTTTTGAATTCGGAGTTTCTCCTTGGTTTTAGTTTCAGTAAGTAGCAGTTTCGATTCTTTTGAGTTTCTGTACACTTTAGCTGGATTTAGGTTTTCTAGTGGCAGTAAGCTACGGCCTACCCGCGAAGAGAAGCAGTACACTTAATTAAGAAACACCATATGGTACAGCAATTACCTTTTTAATAAAATTTTTTTTCTGTAGCATTCGCTTAGTGTTACTTCTTAATGGATTAACACAAAGTAACCACATTCTATATGGGTAGTGAAAAAAAAAAACACAAGATTTGCTTGATGATTCAATCCACTTGTGGACTTGTTTAGATAAAACATTACTCGTTAGGGCCTATGAAAGATAATTTTTAGTTTGCTGATATTTCACATGAATAGAACACCTTTTCATAATCATTCAGATTTCAAAGCTATTTAAAACTGTTTCTATTCATGTGAAATATTGTAACAAACTAAAAATTTGTCTTATCTGAGTATAGGCCTTAAAGAAGAAGATTTATTTTCCCAAAAACTCTGATACCTGAGGTGCTGAAACAAAACCATGACCATCCCTTAGCATCCCACAGTGGTATAGTCAAAACGTTAGAACGCATTCGCCGTTATTACTACTGGCCAAACTTGGTAAATGACGTTAGGGATTATATCAATAAATGTGTTATTTGCAAATGCAGCAAACATCCGAACAGAGCGTTACGTCCACAAATGGGAAAATCCCGAGAGACACATCGATTTTCAGAAGATTTACGGGATTTCAGGACCATATCCTAGAAGCCGATCAGCAATATAGGCATTTTGCGGTACTTGACCACTTTTCGAAATTTCCTTTTATTAAAGCCGTCCGGAAATTTACTGCTGATGCTATAGTGCCCTACATGGAACATCGAGCTATTCCATTGTTTTGGAATGCCCGAAATGGTAGTGTCCGATAATGGAGTACAATTCAAATCGCACAAATTTAATGAATTGCTGCAGAAATATCAAATCCAGCATTTCTATACTGCAGCTTATTCCCCGCAAGCAAACGCTTCGGAGCGAGTTAATCGATCCGTACTCGCTGCCATCAAATCCTACATAAGTCCCCGATCAGACCAATTGGGATGAACAGCTTAGCAGTATTTCCCGCGCTGCGATCAAGTGTACATGCCGCAATTAATAGCAGTCCTTACCGTGTGGCATTTGGGCAACAAATGATTACTAGTGGTTCAACTTATTCGCTGCTTCGCAATTTGAATATGTTGGAAGATCGATCAGTATACTTTGAACGAGATGATTCATTCGATTTGATTCGGAATGCAGCCCAGAAGGGAATGATGAAACAACAAATTCGAAACGAAAATACCTATAACCTTCGTAGCCGAGAAGTTTCCTTTCAGGTAGGACAAGAGGTTTTTAGGAGAAATTTTCAACAAAGTAATTTCGCAAAAGGGTTCAACGCAAAACTCTCCAACATTTGTGAAATGTCGAATTCGAAACAAATTAGGTAACTCTTATTACGACATCGAGGATTGTCATGGTCGTCTTGTGGGAAAAATTCCATGCAAAGGACCTTAAACAATGGGCCCTAATACAAAGTTCAAACAGTCTCCAAGCGTGGATCACCCTTGACCGTTTGCAACCCCAACTGTGATTTTGGCAGGGCGGATTGTAATATTTCGCTTGTCGTCGTTCAAAATTTTGCATGCAGCCTAAAAGCAGGCAATAGTAATCGCGAATATGCAGTTGTTGTAACTAAAAACATATAAAGCTTTTGCTCAACTGATACAACAACATCAGTTGGAAGTTTTGGTTCAAAATTTAGGCTATTTGGCTGCAAACAAGAGAAAGGGAAAAATTTTAAGGAATCGCCCATAATAGGTTTTGCTGTAGATCCCATAATTGTAGACGAAATGCTAATGAATCTTTAATGTGCTATTAACGCCAAAATGGTTTTCTGTTAAACCAGCTGAGTGTCACTTTGACAAGTCTAGATGACAGTTGTCAATCAAAATTAAAATTTTAAGGCTAGCTTCCGCTTCCTCAATTTTTGCTCTGTCTTTCCCAGCGTGATCGTCAAGTGGACAAGTTGTGTTTTTTAAGCCTACTCTAGGCATATAAAAAGTTAAATTTTTAACTCCAAGTGGCCCAAATCAAAGAGATTTTGAATTTTTTATTTTGGTTTGGATTCCAAGTTGACTCTCGTGAGTGCATTGGCAATAAATTCCAGAAAATCAACCTTATACAAGCTTTGTTTCGTCTTAACCTAGTTGGTCAAGTCGAGCTGA
Source organism: Lordiphosa clarofinis (assembly GCA_018904275.1). Lineage (NCBI taxonomy): Eukaryota > Metazoa > Arthropoda > Insecta > Diptera > Drosophilidae > Lordiphosa > Lordiphosa clarofinis. Next base: position 105,510 of record JAEIGQ010000297.1, on the reverse strand, counting down.
GAAAGGCATTTCTGACAGAAGGCTGGTGTATTTCCAAGCTTCCAATCACCTGGCAAAAATTCGAAACCCATCAACATTCAAATCGAGGGTGCCGTTCCGAGGGGGAATATTCCTAAATTTGCTGAAAGGTTCCCAAAAATCTGGCCCTAACAGTTGCCTTTGCCTTTCGCGATCTAATTTCTCTCTCTCCAGAGCGTGCACCTCAGAATAAGCTATTCTGCTTCCAGCCAAGCGGACCTGTCTTGCGCTTTTTACTCCAATACATATGCAGATAGAACCGGCGCAGCAAGTGAAGACAGCTAAAAGAGAGCTTTTTCAGTCTCTTAGTTCTAGGCGTCAGTGTGGGAGGCAAGCAATGAGAGAGTGCAACCCCTAAAATGTGTTTAAAGTCTGGCTTAAACGGATCCAGCAGCAGTCTACCAAAAAAAGGTTTTAAAGCAGGTTTTGTGCACGAAAAGCCCTTGTGGCAAACCCATTTTTGTTGGCCAGATCCACGCCTCACCGCCCTAACCTCAACCAGTGCCAGTGCACCCGTGGAATCAGTAAAATTATGTCATACCTACAAATAGGTTTGTCCAATCAAACGCTAAAGCCTAAAATTAATGCCAATCAAATGTACGACCCCAACTAAATTTTTGTGTATGGAGTTGCCCTAACCTAAGAAAGAAAGGTCAACTCATCTTGAAAATTTGATAAATGCTGAAAATAAGTTAAACAAAAAGTCTATAAGTGCAAAAAACAGAAAAAAGTCTATATTCCCGTTTTAAATAAAAGGAGTTATCATATGTCGCTATAAAGTATCAAGCAAAAGCTCATTGAACATTAATAACTAAAAACAATCAAAAGCTCAATGCGTCCCACACTTTAGCCCTGCTTTACCCCTCCCTCAAAACCAAGCTTGCCATGCGCATCGACACACAAACGAAAGATCTTTCGCGCGTGGAATATGCATGTGTAAGTGATCTATTTTTATATTTTCGTATTTTGCCTTGTTTATCTAACGCTTTTTGTTTGCGTTGCCCAAATCAATTGGCATTAGCGAGCAAGTGTGGATCGCAAGTTCCGACATGTGGACGATAAAGAGATGCTGAAGCTTAAGCAGTTGAACTAAAAGCTTTTTACATATTGGATCGCGACTAATTGATTTTTGTTGCCTATGGCAAGCTTGAACAACTGATCATTACTGTCAGGTCGTTGACCTCTTTGGTTTTGGTGCACTTAATTTTTGGACTTAATGGAACGATTAATTCTTTTGTTTCACTTGAAGTAAAGAAACCTTAATTGTAATGGACTCCTAATATAAATTCTTAAATTACTATTATTATATATTTTTATTTTTACCCATACTCATATATACACCTATGTTTAATTATATATTATTTATTTAGCAACCCATACTCACTCGCACAACCCATTTAAATAACTATTTTTATACTCTTTAAAAATCTATTAAATTTTCTAATAATTCTGCTACCCTTAAATTAGTCGGGAATGATCACTTTTGAAATCTTAGTTCTAATAAAATTATAATGAAGTTTGAATGTGCTAGTGTGTTATTTTTGATCGGAGCCATGCCAAACTTGATTGAGTTAGAGTAGCCGTTGTCTCTCTCTTAGGGATCCCTGCATTTTTATATATTTTTGTTTGGCGTTCAAGGATCATGGTAGGGTGGGGCGTTTAGCAGCTTTATGCTGCCAGCAAGAGAAACTTCGATAATACTACTAGTTTACCTCCCCTTCTACGTTTTGTTGCTGCACCTACTCCCTATTCCTAACCCAAGATACCCCTTTCCTATCCCAACGTACGCGATTATCTTTGATGTAATTATCCTGCATATGAGCACCCTAATGTGGCGATGTAAATCCACTGAACCCATCCCAGCCGACCAGAGAAATGCCGGAAAGCAAGCGCGTACTCCGCTATCAACATTAGCTAACATCTGCTCTTAAAATTTTGCACGTTGTATGTTACACACATGAATCGACAGCCATACGTTTCATTAAAACAAAATTAAAAGGGGACTCAAGAATATTGATTACGAAGGAAAATACAATTAGCGAAATAGTATTAAAGCTTAAAAAATAGTATTAAGGCAGAATCAGTAGGAGTTTTAGAAGCAAAGATGATGAATATGAGACAGCACGGAAAATCAGCTACTGCCTATGCGACAGACCTTGAAAATTTAACAAAAGCTCTCACACGAGCATACATTTTAGATGAGCTTAAACCTGAAATAGCAAACAAATACGCTACTCAGACAGCTGTAAAAGCAATTACCCACAATTGCACAATTGAAAAAGTCAAAAACAATAATGGAAGCGGCCAATTTATGAAATGAAGTTATTTCTAAATTTGTCAGTAGTTGACAGACGCAACTGGCCAAAACAACACAATTCTCTTTACCAAGACAAAACTTCAACAACCCCAACAGGCAAAATAATCAATGGTAATACAATAACAATGGTCAAAGAAACTGGAATAACTGGAATAATGGTTATAACAGAAACAATGATAATTACAAATACAGCAATAATAACAATAACCGATATAACAATAATAATAACAACAACCGATATAATAACAATAACAGTTATAACCAAAACAATGGATATAATAATAATAATAGCAGGAACAACAATAACCAAAACAGAAAATAACAATATAAGAGTAGCAACTGAAAATAGTCAACTGGAAAACTCCGAACGTCCTCTGAATTCAAATTAAGTACACACAAAATATATACTCTAAGTCTAAACAACAATAGTTTCATTTTCGTAAGCCTTAAAACAAAATTACTTAAATTTCTTCTAGACACAGGATATCTGCTTGATAAAAGAGAGTAAACTGTTTAATCGAACAGATATAAACACAACAAAATACACCAGCTTAAATGGGATATGTCAGGAAAGTGTTCAATCAATAGGAGAAATTGCATTAAACTTAGAAATCGAAAACATTTCAATACAGCACAAGTTCCAAGTTGTCAAAGATGACTTTCCTATTCCATGTGATGGAATAATTGGACTTGACTTCATTAAAACTCTTAATTGCAAACTTGATTATACACAACATCAACATCTGTTCACATTACGACCAAACTTTCTAAGTCAAAATATAACTATCCCCATAACAACAGGCTCACAAACAGGTATTTTCACAATCCCATCTAGGTCAGAAGTTATTCGACCAATACAAATCAATAGTAACGATGACGATCTTTTTTAATCTTCGAACCAAGAAATTCAACCAGGTGTGTTCATTGCAAACACGATAGTCTCAAAAAACAGCCCATTTATCAGATTGATTAACACGAATACAGTAGAAGCAAAAATCAACAAAACTAATATTTAAACTGTAAAGCTATCAGACTATGAAATTTTCGAAATACCCACAAACAATAAAAACCATAAAACAAATGTCATGGAAAAACTTAGTACAAATTTCCTACTTTTGTTAAAGAACAACTACATAGCTTATGTTCTGAATTTAACGATATTTTTGCAACAGAATCCGAGAAAATTTCGGTCAAATAACTTCTACAAGCAAAAACTGCGACTAAAGACGAAACCCCAGTATATTTGAAGAATTATAGGATAGCACATAGTCAAAAAGAAGAAATAAGTAGGCAGGTGGACAAACTGATCAATGATGACATAATCGAACCATCAATGTCCGAGTTCAATAGTCCAATTCTTTTAGTCCCAAAGAAATCCCTACCAGGAAGCGAAGAAAAAACGTTGGCGTCTAGTAGTAGACTATAGAAAAAATAAACAAGCAGTTGATAGCAGACAATTCCCACTACCCAGAATGGATGACATTCTTGACCAACTGGGCGCAAATATTTTCTTGCCTAGACCTATGTCAGGTTTCCATCAAGTAGAATAGAGGAAAGCTCAGGGATATACTTTCAACTGATAAGGCTCATACCGATTTAAAGACTACCATATGGTCTAAAAGTAGCTCCAAACTCATTCCAGAGAATGATGTCCTTAGCATTTTCTGGACTATCACCGTCTTAAGCATTTTTTATATATGGACGACCTGATAGTTATCGGATGTTCCGAATCCCATATGTTGCGCAACTTGCGTGATGTTTTTACCACGTGCAGAAAGTACACCTTAAACTACACCCTGACAAATGTTCTTTTTTCGGACATGAAGTTACCTTTTTGGGCCAAAAAATACAAACCAAGGAATCTTACCCGATAACAACAAGTTTGAGGTTATAAAAAATATCCTCCAACAATGGGGATGAAGCAAAACGGTTCATAGCATTCTGCAATTACTATCGCAGTTTGTTCCAAATTTTGCAGATTCAGCAAGACATATAACCAGGTTATCTCGAAAAATGTGGCTTTGAATGGACAAACGAAAGTGAATTGGCATTTAAATATCTAAAAGCGACTTTTAAGCCCAACAATCCTTCAATATCCAGATTTTAATAGGAGTTTTGCATAACTACAGACGCAAAAAAGCATGCGGAGCAGTACTAGTCGGAAAGAGTATGACGGAAAACAACTTCCAGTAGCATATCCAGTGGCATATGCAAAACAATAAATTATTCTTTTTTTTTTTTGCGAAAAAGGAGATGTAGCATAAATTATTGAGCCCTATGCATCAGTTCAAGCTTAGTATAAAACCAAAACAGCTTCACTGAAAAAGCTCAAGCCAAAAGCTTCAAAAAAGCTCTACTTTAAAGCCAAACTTCTTATCTAAGCTTTGGCCCACATATAAAAAAGCAAGCAAGATATATTCTAAGTACCGTAATTAAGCCTAGCATAAGATTAGCATTAAGATTTCTTCTACATGTAACCTTACCTAGTCTATAAGAACTAATGTAATCCAAATGATAAAATGCGCCTGGCGCCCCCATGTTTAAACTATTCAAGGTTCAAACCTCAACCGCCTTCTACAGGTCAACGTTCGCCAAGCGTTCGGAGCTGACTTCGTTTTTCTACTTCGTTGCTCATCCACGACTAAGAGAGAATTAACCGTTTCACGATAGGCCGACTTTTAGCCTTACGAATACCTGAGAAAAGAACGTGTGAGTTTTTCCTAATGATAAATGCGCTAATGTCATGCCTAAAAATTATGCAGTGACTATTTCCCTGAAATTTCATGCCACAAAATGTACTTATTTTGGGAAGCACATGCTGCAAAGTCCGACTGGGGAGCTGTATACTGCTTATATGTGTGCTGTACGTGTAAGAACATTGTGTTTTTGCATTCAGAAATCCTTGTTATTGCATCAGCTTCTGTTAGCATACAGTGACCTAACAGAGCTGATCAATTCTCTCATGAAATTCAAGACAGAGAAATATTTTTCTTGGAAAAACAGAAATGGATTTATGCGTTTTTCAACAGTCCGAGACACCCAACAATACAGAAAACTTTGCTGGGCTGGTAGTTTCCGGAAAATACTCTCAGGGCACATCACCTGAAGTCTAAGGATGCAATGTTTCGATTGATAGCGACAAGAGTTCTCTTGACAATATGGGAATTGGAACAAATTCCAGAGAAGTCGAAGGCTGTATATTCAGCTGAACAGCATGAATGTGAACTCATCTTCAAGCAAACAGTACGAAGGGTGGAGTCTGGGAGATTTGAAGTTAAATTGCCGTTCAAAATAAATCCAAAGGTACTAGGACTGTCCTTTGAGACAGCCAAACGTCGATTTTTGGCATTGGAGCGGCGATTGTCGAAAGATGACATAATGCGAAAAATGTATAACGATTTTATGCAAGAATATCGAGACCTCGGCCATATGGCATTGGTATCTTCTATTCCTCGAGGACTGCATTATTACATTCCACATCAGTGCGTCCTTCGTCCTGATAGTAGCACCACCCAGTTGCGGGTAGTTTTTGATGCGTCAAGTAAGACATCAACTTCAATATCTCTGAACGAAACTTTAATGGTGGGCCCTACTATTCAGAGGGAACTTTATTCGATCCTCGCAAAATTTCGATTGCATAAATATGCTTTAACAGGCCGTCATTTCTAAAATGTATCGGCAGGTAAACGTCGCTGAAGAGGATCGCAATTTTCAGTTAATTGTTTGGAGAAAGGGTCCGACTGAAGAGTTAAAGACATATCGTTTGAATACGGTACCGCTTCTGCTCCTTATTTGGCTATTCGTTGTCTCGTAGAACTGGCAGAGATATATTCGAAGGCTCACCCTGTTGCGTTGCAGGTCATAAAAAGCTTTTTTTATGTAGATGACATTCTTACTGGAGCGAATTCGTTATAAGAGCTTTAAGTCATTCGTGCACAGGTGAATGAAGTGTCAGAGCATGGCGGTTTTAAGTTAGCCAAATGGGCAACCAATCACTCGGGGCTATTAACATATAGCTGCGAAGAGAAGCTCTTACAATTTGACGAGCGTCTGTAAAAACACTGGGAATGAGATGGAATCTGAAAAATGACGAGTTTAAATATTCCCTCGACAATTCATTTGATTTGTTGAAGCCTCTAAGAGCAATATACTTTCAGTTGTGTTTTGATTACACTAGTTTAGAGCATTTCCGATCCCGACCATCTGGCAGTCATTTCGTATGTAAGTCCATTTGCTGGAAAGTTCAATTCGCAAATTTTTTATGGGGCCGTTTTCGAGAAATCGCGGAAAAGATAGTTTTTCGATTGGGGGAAAAAAGTACCTTCAGAAAAAAGGGTATATCTTTAGTTTCGTGTCTTTCATTATGAAAAGAAATGTTCTCTTCGAACGCCCTAACATTCGTTCATACACTATTTCTCAGTCCGGTTCTCGACTTCGGCGTTATAAAGGCTTTTGTCTGCATCTTTTCACTAAATTTATCAATTTTTTGAAAAAAGCTAGATTTTAAGTGCGATTTTCACCACCAAAAAAATTGTGTAAAGGCTCGAGTAGCTCCACTCAGCACAAATTCGATCCCAAGACTCCATCTGTTAGCGACACTTTGGTCTCAAATCGCGTCTTTACGACGCAAAAAGAAACGAATATGAAATTGACACCAGATACCGTCAATCACACCTGGTAAAGACTAAAACTACTAATCCTTTCAAAAAGACAGGCGAAATAAATATTTTATTTATTAATTTAAATATTTTTAATAATATGTTTTGTTAAAAAGGCAAAATGCCAAAGCCTAGAAGTGAATCCCGTTCAAGCAAAGAATGGCTATTTAATTTTTAAAACAGGAGAAATAGATCTTTTAGTAAACTACGAATACCACTATCTGTCAGTTAACATAACAAAAACTGAACAAACCCTTGAAAACCTTTTACATCAAACCGAAGAATTTAAAGAACTTCCACAAATAAAATACTTAACAGAAAAACTTGAAAGAGAAATGAACGGCATTAGGTGTTTCTTTTCTTTATAAACTTATTATCGGTGATTTAGATTCATCTGAACTTTTAGGTCGCTTTAACTTCTCCGTTCCTTCTAGGCCAACCAGAAACTATTTCCCATTAGTATTGCCTAGATGCACAGCTGATTATGAAAAGCACAATCGATTTCGAGTCTTATGTCAAAATTATAACGATCTCTATCACCTGCTCTCAACAGATCTCTCTCTCTTCTCTCTAAAAACATATCTCTATAATTATCTTAGGGGAAATCTCTGACCACTCCTGGCTGTGAGTAGGGGCATAGCTTGCCGGACTGGCAAAAATCTTCCCCACCGGGTCAGAGATTTCTAGTTATTTTATTTTAAGTATAGCTTATAAATTTTGTATTTTTAATTAGTTTTAAATTTCACTTTTAGCAAGTATTTTTTTATTTTTTTTATTATTGTTTTCTCCTAAATTTTTTCTCTTTAAATCTGATTCATTTTAGTTTTACTATTATTTTTTTTCCTTTGCCTCTATTCTGATTTCGTTTTTCCTCTTCTCTATCTCTACATCATTAAAGTTTTTGGTAGCTCTAATAACGTCTCTGACTACAGTTGGCTGTGAATCGGGGCATAGCTGGCCGGACGGGCAAATAAAACTCCCCCTCGAATCGGAGTCGTTATTAGTTATTTTGTAATTTTGTTAGTTTTACTTTGTTAGGCTTTCTTAGTCAATAAGGCTTTTTTTATAACGTATGTGTAATTGAGTTGACAGCCTTTTTTTGTCGACTAAATAAATAAAAAAAAAAAAAAATAGTCATGGTAATGTAGTGCTCATGTGTGTCTCATTTTTAGCCTCGAAAATCAATTTCTTAAGCACTTAGCGGTTTTATTACCACGCGATCCTAGATGTGAATTGCTTTTATGCATTAATCCTGGCTTGATTTTTTACTTGGTTGGAAGTAAAGTATGTTTGACATTATTTATATTTTTGAACCACAACGGTATTTTCTCACGATTTGATGATTTGTCAGTCCTAAAAAGTGGTTTGAAACATTCCTTATGATCTTCACTATATTCTTTAACATTGGTAATCCATGGTATTTATCGCGGTTCGGTATATTTAAAATCATGGTAATGTAGTTATGTGTGGTCACTTGTGCCCTTGAAAGCAGTTTCTTAAGCAGTTAGCGGTTTTGTTACCATGCAGATCCTTCAGCTGCGAATTGCGCTTATGCATTAATCTAGGCATGACTTTTTTACTTGGTTGGGCATAAAGTTTTTTTGATATTATTAATATTTTTATCCTCTTTGGTATTATTTCGCGAGTCGTCAGCCGAGTGCTGGATGCTGGCTCCCCAAACTGTGCCACCAAAATAAACCTTGCTAATATTTTTATTATTATTATTTTAATTTAATTTTATTTTTTACGGTTTTTCGATTATAATCGTACGATGCCACGATGCCGACTACTACTCGGCACCGTAAAAATAAATCATATCTCAAACGTAGTTGTGCACAAATTTCGTGCACAGAGGGCTGCTCACAATACTAGTCAGGCAAAACTGCTCAAGTGCTCAAGTGCTCAACAAAGTGAATACCCCAAATGTTAAATTAATAAAATCGATTAAAGAGCTTTCATTAATAATTAAAATAAGTCAGAGGGATCAGCTGCGTTCAGGACCATATCAAACGAGGCTGCACTAGTCATAGCAGGAATGGTGCCGTTGGGCTATCTGGCAGCGAAATCTGCAACCGTCTACCGTGCATCGCGCGAGCCGACAACTGGAACCGCACGCAATGTCGAAAGAGCTGCAGTTAGACAGGAGATTCTTATGAAGTAAAAAAAAATCAAGCCGTGGCTCGAGAGGCCTCATGGCGAGGTGAATTTTTACCTCACCCAGATTCTTAGCGGGCACGGATGCTTTAGATGCTTTAGATGCTTTCCATCGCTTCGGGCACGACAGCAGTCCCGACTCCTCTTGGTGTGGAGGAGGTACCCTAGAGCAACACGTCCTGTTTAGCTGTGGACGCTTTGAAGAACAAAGGCGTACACTCAGGGAAATTGCAGGCGAGGAAGTTACCGCGTACAACTTCTGCAACCTAATGGTTTCAAGCGAGCGGTTTAGGGATGCGACCAGCAATTTTGCAGCCAGCGCCCTTATCGAGCTACGCAGACTGGAGCGATCAATAAGGGCATAATTTAGTATAATGCGGTTGATGCCTCTGCGAAGCATTACCTTACGGTCGTCCCGCAGGGGTACGCAACTAATTTGTGCAGAAAAACAAAATTTTGTCCATCTTATGTGTTAGGTCAAAACTAGGTTAATAAAGATGGAATATAAAAAAACACCCACACCATTACACACACGCACCCACGATCACCCACGCCCACCCGCATCAGATCATCCGTATAGCCACTGTGTCGCCCCGAGCTCCCGGTAGACATTTTGTGCCCACCCAGATCTCCGATCCGTGGGCCACGATATGCGCCTTCTCAAGCCCCGTTCCCGGCACTAAATAAATATTATTGTAAGACGACCCTGGCCTTGGCTGAGTATACCCCAAGCCCTAGAAAGTTTCCTTACAATTGGCGCCCGAGCAAAGGGACCCGGGCACGGCTTCGAGAAACAACACCCTTCGTGGCTTAAAGAACCACAAGCGCATTTCCACCGGAGGCAAAGAAAAGGATAGCAAACCCACCCCAGTAGCACGAGCAGCGAAAATGAAAAAAAAATTTATTACAAAAATTTACAAGTTTACATTTACAATTTTACAATATATATCGGCACAGCTGCATGAGCATGTGCTCACAGGCGTCCACCTGTTTGTGTGTGTGTGTGTCGCGCAAATGTTACAACGCAATTCGCGCCGGCGCCTGAGTGGCACGCGCTTGGGCGTAATTTGTGCGCAGTTACAGATTCGAAAAAAAAAACGGATTCCGTTACGATTGACATACATACGAAAAATGTTCGCACACTGACACCGAAAAATGCGGACGGCTGTGTATACTATTTTTCTCTTTGGGTGTAGTATGTAAATGTGCGTAGGCTGGCAGGAGACACGGTGTACTATTTTTCCGCATTCCCAGTTCTGTTACAGCACGGAGGGCTGTACACAAAGTTTACGAGCGACACCAGTGCTAAGTCCCAAGGAAAACTAGGTACAATTTTGCACCGCAAAAAAAAATGCAGTCAGGAGACAAATCTTAGGGCGTACGAGGGTGAAAGAAAAGTGATTTGGAGTGTGGCGTGAGTGTGTAAATGTGTAAGGAGGAGTGAAATCGAGGAGAGAAACAGAAAAAAAAAAATATGTAAAGGAGTAGGCGTCAGCGGCAAGCAGAGAAAAAAAAGCATGGGATTCGTTATTCAACAACAACGGAGCTCGACATAAGCATAAGCAAGTAGGAACGCCGCAGTGACGTAGCCACGAGAGAAAATTTTGAAATCATCTACGAGAGCCTATCTTCGCATTGAGCTGCAGGGAGGCCAGGGAAAAAACAGGAGAGAGATAGAGAAAGAGCGAGAAATTGGTCACTTCGGGGAGCGTAGCCTAATCTTCTTGCAGGCGGGGGACACGAGTACATTTGGGACGCCGGCAGAGCCTAGCCGAACGGTGCCGGCTTTATTTTCGACAGCGGGAGAGCCAAGCAGAGCAGCGTCGGCTTCGTTAAAGAACCGAACACACGACACCGAAGAGCTATAAATGAAGCTTCGCCGCGGTTATAGAGGACAGTCTCCGGGCAACGCTCGAACAGAATACATCGTAAACCAAATAACTCTCGAACAGAACACATCGTAAACCAAATAAAGTACAGTCTCCGAACATCGTTCAACCAGCGCGGTCATAACTATCAACAAGTAGAAATACGCGTACAAAAAAAAATCCTTTCGAGCATCGGCCGGCAAACATCCACTGGGGACCCTAAAAAAAAATGTATCCTTCCGCGTGCCTAAACAAGAAGGTGTCCTTCCTTTGTACTGCGTTTGAAGTCGGCCTAACTCGCAAATCCTCGCCGTGGTTTCCTAATTTAAAAAGCAAAGCCCAAAATGGTCGGTGTCCGCTGGGTGTCCTACCGGCGAAAGGCTGAACTCGGGTTCGGAAGAATTCGGGTTCGAACGCGAAGGCACTGCACAGTGGTTGCTGCCATAGGCCAAAAATCAAAAAAATTAATGTTAAAATTTTCAAACCGTAACTGCCTTAATTATCAGCTAATTGGTCAAGCTTCACAGTGGCATACTTATTTTGCTTTGATTATAACGGTGCTTTCTTAAAATACCATCGAAATTGTGACCTTTTCTTCATCTGTCTTGTACAGTGCACGCCGCTCGCTGCCACATGCTAATTTTGTAAAATTAAATTTTTGCATAAAAGCTATATTAAGTCAAGTTGTGAAAAATGGATATTGTTTATAATGGTATTGACTTGTAATTATGTGAGGGGGTCAAAGTTTACAACGCACCCAGAGAACAATACGCAACAATTTAATTGGTTAACATTTTAATTTTATTGTTTAAGAAAGACCGTACGTGTGACGTTACGTACGACTCGCCGTCTCGGCAATATTTCTTCGACTGTTCTGCTACATTTTATTTGACATTAATTCTTTTGAGTTAGCAGCGTGCGAATGCATTGGTATGTGTGCGTGTGTAGCTTATCGCTTATCCACAGCGTGGGATTCGCTGACACAGCACTCTAGTCAGCGACTGAAGTGGTCGCTCAGATATCCTTATGGGATATGCAACAAAGTGTTACAAAGTTATGATTGAATTGTATTTACTTTGACTCAAAGCATGTGCACGCTACACCTCCCCTTTTAAGAAGAATAGCGTATATTTATGAAGTTATTCTAAAATAGTGTAGTGGTGTATAAAAAAATTTTATGCTTAATATTTATTGATGTATAATGATTATGGAAATTGTAATCAAAAGAAAAGTATTAATGATTTTTTTTTCATATTTTAAATAGATAAAAAAATTGGTAATTAATAAAGTTTTGTTGTGTTTTTTTTTTTTTTTTTTTTTAATTTCTTTTGTTTTTTTTTCATTCACTCGTTCATATTGTAATGATAATATTCTTTATATATGTATATTTTTTTTTTTTTTATACGTTATATATTTTTAGTCTATCTTTATGTACTTTTTGCTGTTTCTTTCCTATTCTAATTGTAATATTATCTCTATCATCTATTTTTTCAACTTTATAAGGGCCAACATAGTTGTTATCTAATTTATGCCCAGTTTCGTTTCATAATAATACAAAATCTCGAACTTCTAAGAGAAAATCGTTTGATTTCTTATCATAAAGCGTTTTTCGCTTTTGCTTTTCCTATCTAACATAATTCTAGCTCTTTTATAGGCTAATTCTAATCTAAGTTTTACTTCTTTAGCATATTCATCTATATTATATAGAGGATCTATCATATCTTTGTTTTTAAAGTTAATGAATTGTCTCGGTGGCCTTCCGAAAACAAGTTCATATGGACAGTAGTCGTGTGCTACTGACGGGGTTGTATTGAAACAGTAGGTGAAATAATTCAACCATATGTCCCAGTCATTTTTGTCGATCGAAATATATGAACGTATATATTCGTTAAATGTTCGATGACTGCGCTCGATTGTTCCAAGAGTTTGGTGATGGTGAGCTGTTGAATGCATGTTGTTTATTTTCATGTAATTACATAAGTCTGTGATTAATGAATTTTTATATTCAGTACATATGTCCGTAATGAATGATTTCATTGGACCATGCTTGAATATAAAAGATTCAAAAATTGCTTTAGCAACTGTTTTAGCACTTTTGTTTGGTACTGGTATAGTGACTAAATATTTTTTTATTTCACATATAATGGTAACAGCGTACTCATTACCATCTTCAGTTTTTGGAAGTGGACCAATGGTATCAATCAGTACAGTATCAAATGCTGTTGCTGGAGTTGGGATTAAAGTCATAGGTGTCTTTTATGGGTAGTTGTTTTTGATTTTTGGCATTTCAAACAAGATTTTACATACTGTCTTATTGTCTTAGTCATGAAGGGCCAATACAAATATTTTCGTATTTTTGACAGGGTTCGCTAAGTCCCTGAGTGACCTAATTCAATTGGTTCGTCATGGTATTTTGACAGAATTGCGTATATTTGAGCTGTGTCGTTTTTGTCTATAATGGTCATCTTTGGGAGTATGCATACTCGTACTTTCTTTAAAATACTATTGCCCATTTTTTTAAATATACTTAGTGATACAGATTCGAAAATTTGATCACTTGGTGACATTTTCAATTGGTTTATTTTAAGAATTCCGTCTTCTGTTTCAAGCCTTTGGAAAAGCTGATTTAAATCGAGTTTTCCATTGGAGTACAAATCATCGATTGTGAAACGTGAAATCACTCGTTTTCCCATTTTGAACAATCACTTGTGCTTGTCGAGTTTTAGTTTCACACATTTTTTGACATCGTTGTTGTTGATTACTTCATAGACATTGGGCTTTTCATTTTCATTTTGCTCATGCAATTTTTTAGCAGTGCTACTAATAGCTGAACTGCTTTCTTGGCCTGCGCAGGCGTTTTTCTGTCTTGTTGAGGACCTCGTAGAGACCTTCAATATTTGTCTATTCATTTCTTTGAGCTCTCCAATTGATATTCTGGATAGAGTATCTGCAATATGGTTATCTTTCCCCTTGAGATATTCCACAGTGAAATCATACTCTTCCAAATCAAGTCTCATTCTTGTGAGTTTGGAACTTGGGTTTTTCATTGAAAACAGATAAGTTAACGGTCTGTGATCAGTTTTTACGAAGAAATGCCTTCCATTTTTTTATAGGTTCTGTTTCTAAACCAAATATATCACTGTATTCAGTGCAAAGTTCGGTTAGTTTAGATTTGAACGGTTTAGGAATTCTTAATTTCTTCAATATTTCCCTTGTTCTTGACTTTTCTTTGTTTAACTGTATTATATCATAGTCATTAAAGCTAAGGTCGCACAGGCAAACAAAATTTGAACACATTGTGCAAACAAACTTTGCCTTGAAATGTAAATGTTTGCGTAAAACAAATTTGGTGTTCCCACATGACCAAATATTTGTTCTTAAAAAATTTGCGCAAATATTTTTCCTCCGCAAATAATTTGCGTAAGTGTTCACACGGTGTGGGGCAAATTTTATTACACATTTCTTTGCCCAATCTACTAAATTTATAAATCAAGTAGACTGATTTGTTTGAGCAAACCATAGTTTTAAAAAAATAATTACAATCGTAATGATTACATATTTGATTATTATACCCTTGGAGAGGGTATATTAAAATTGTCCGGATGTTTGTAACGCATAGAAGGAAGCATCTCCGAAAAAAGTAAAAGTATATGGGTGATTCCATGAAAAATCGCCCACTGGGATTTTTTTGATCGAAATAATTTTTTCGTATTCCTTGTGGTAAAATAGTATATACGTATTTTCAGCATTTTGGCGAAATACACTTAATTCGCGGACAAAGTCGATTTGAAAATTTACATATTTAAAAAATTTAATTATTTTCAATTGCTTGCTATCCAAAGCCATTGGTAATAAAAATATTTAAAAAATCTGAAAATTAACATCTGAATCCAAACTTTCAAATAACGCACACTTAAAAATTTTTAAAATTTTCTTTGGTCTTTAAATCGCGAAAATAAGTAAACAAAAATTAGTTGCCGCTAACGGGATTTTTTTTTCTTCATTTTTCTCAAAATTTGGTCTTGTATCCAGTAATTTACTGTATTAAGCTGTAAATGGGCAATCAAATAGTTCCAGAGTTATGGCTATTTTTCATTTTTTAAAATTCACTTTAATTAGGAACTAACAATATCAGATGTTTCGGAATGTGAAAATGTTTTGGTTTTAAGAAGATAGTTATTTTGTGGTTGAATAGAGTGTCCCATGTATAGTTTTGCATTTCGAAAATCGTAATTTTAATAATTCTGTGGCCCTAGTTTAGAGATTTATGTTTCTGTATCTTACTGTGATGTTTGGTAAAAATTCGTTGACCCATTCATAAAGTTCCAGGGCTGGGGTAATCTGTTTATCGGTAATCATTTGAAGGCTTGCCCTTCTAGCCATTCTTTTAGTGTTTATCCAGCTCCATCGCAAGGCCCTTTACCGTTGCATGGAAAAGCCACTCCGCCGATCTGTTAAAATATTCGACCACGAAAATATTACCCTCTTAAAATTAAACATACTAAATCTGATATTGTTACAGAAAATTAATTTAAATAAATGAAAAATGGCCATAACTCTGGAACTATTTGATTGCCCATTTACAGCTTAATACAGTAAATTACTGGATACAAGACCAAATTTTGAGAAAAAATGAAGAAAAAAAAATCCCGTTAGCGGCAATTAATTTTTGTTTACTTATTTTCGCGATTTAAAGACCAAAGAAAATTTTAAAAATTTTTAAGTGTGCGTTATTTGAAAGTTTGGATTCAGATGTTAATTTTCAGATTTTTTAAATATTTTTATTACCAATGGCTTTGGATAGCAAGCAATTGAAAATAATTAAATTTTTTAAATATGTAAATTTTCAAATCGACTTTGTCCGCGAATTAAGTGTATTTCGCCAAAATGCTGAAAATACGTATATACTATTTTACCACAAGGAATACGAAAAAAATTATTTCGATCCAAAAAAAATCCCAGTGGGCGATTTTTCATGGAATCACCCATATATATTCTTGATCAGCATGACGAGCTGAGTTGATATAGCCATGTCCGTCTGTCCGTCTGTCCGTCCGTCTGTCCGTCCGTCTGTTTCTATGCTATCTCCTCCGTCAGTTTTAAAGCTATCGTAACCAAACTTTGCACGAAGTCTTTTGGTATAAACACGCTGCACATTTGTCGGAACCGGCCGGATATAGCATATAGCTGCCATAGGAACGATCGGTTGAAAAACTAGTTTTAGTGAGAAAAACTTTTTGTTTTCAATGTTATCGCTCCCAACGCTCGTATTTATAAGTTTTTAATAATTTTACATAATTTCACTAAGCCTTGTCGAAATCGGACAACTATATCGTATAGCTGCCATACAAAAGTTAGGTCTGAAAAAAAGTCTTAGTGAGAAAAACTTTTTTGTTTTCAATGTTATCGCTCCCAACGCTCGCATTTATAAGTTTTCAATGATTTCACATAATTTCACCAAAATTTTTCGAAATCGGACTACTATATAGTATAGCTGCCATACAAAAGTAAGGTCTGAAAAAAAGTCTTAGTGAGAAAAACTTTTTTGTTTTCAATGTTATCGCTCCCAACGCCCGTATTAATAAGTTTTCAATGATTTTACATCATTTCACCAAAATTTTTCGAAATCGGACCACTATATAGTATAACTGCCATACAAACTGTCAGGCACATATCAAGCTCCAAGGGTATATAAACTTCGGTCGAGCCGAAGTTAGCTTGCCTCTATTATTTTTTTTTGAAAGGCAAAATAATTATTACAATACGACTATATTCAGTTTTACACGATTACTAATTGATTACTTTCAGAAATAATCAAAAAATAATCGGGATTATTTAGGATTACCAAAAAATAATCAAAAATAATCAAAAATAATTCGACTACTTTACAAGATTATTTTTGATTATTTGTGATTATTTTCAAGAAAAAGGGATAGCCAGATTTGTGATTTCATATAGCACTTTTAGCTGCCTACTAACACTTGTCGGTAATGGCGTAGAGGTTAAGGCCTATGACTGAAAGGCAGTAAGTCCTAGGTTTCAAGTCCCAGTTTGTGAAATATTTTTTTTTTTTTTATCTTATTTTTTGTTTTTTCTTTTAATCTAGAATTTTAAAACAATTGCATTAGCTCCCGAGTACCAGTTCATGCTATTAAACACAGCAAAGCAGGGACCGTAACGATTATGAGTTCTATTATAAAAATCTATTTTTAGTGATTAATTTTTTATTTTTATTTTATTCCTCAAAAAATAATGATTAAACATGATTTTTATATATAAAACTCAGGAAATAATCGTTATTTTTTGAGTAATATAAATAAAAATCAAAAATAATGATTATCCATTGAGCAATAAAATAAAAATCAAAAAAATAAAACTCATTGCAGAAATGAATAGATTTCCGAAAAATAATCATATTTTATTATCTTCCATTTTTTCATACGGGCACTCCAAGTTATTGATTTTTTTGGATGATAAATTAACAAATAATCATTATTTTCGGTCCCTGCAGCAAAGTAAATATGAGTTGTTTCTCCTTTTCACTTCATCGTATGGCCTGCATTATGACTCCCTCCAGGACTATCAACATCTCGTTAGAAATGACTCTTCGGTTCAGTGCCACTTGAAGTTCCGGTTTCGAGCTTAAGCTAGTCAGTAAAAATGTAAAATTGGCTCTACAGACCATAATAATTTGTTTGCACATAATTTGCGCTTATAATTTGTTGCACAAGACAAACAGACCTACAGTTTAACTCCAAATCCGAACGGTAAAGTTTGAGAAGCTTTTTCATGGCTTGTTACTTCACAGCTGGCGCCAGTAGCTTGTAAACGGAACCGGATGTGTAAAAGCTATTTCCTACCAAAAGAATAACATTTTTTGGTAGATCGTCCGAGGCGAGATTCAACCCACGACTTCCACTGAGCTACTCACTGGCACCCCTAGTTAGTAGCTACCTCAGTTAGTAATGCAATTGTTTTAAAATTCTAGATTAAAAGAAAAAAAAAATTAAATAAAAAAAAAAATATTTCACAAACTGGGACTTGAAACCTAGGACTTACTGCCTTTCAGTCATAGGCCTTAACCTCTACGCCATTACCGAAAAGTGTTAGTAGGCAGCTAAAAGTGCTATATGAAATCACAAATCTGGCTATCCCTTTTTCTTGAAAATAATCACAAATAATCAAAAATAATCTTGTAAAGTAGTCGAATTATTATACCCTTGGAGAGGGTATATTAAAATTGTCCGGATGTTTGTAACGCAGAGAAGGAAGCATCTCCGACCACATAAAGTATATATATTCTTGATCAGCATGACGAGCTGAGTTGATATAGCCATGTCCGTCTGTCCGTCCGTCTGTCCGTCCGTCTGTCCGTCCGTCTGTTTCTATGCTATCTCCTCCGTCAGTTTTTAAGCTATCGTAACCAAACTTTGCACGAAGTCTTTTGGTATAAATACGCTGCACATTTGTCGGAACCGGCCGGATCGGATGACTATAGCATATATGTAGCTGCCATAGGAACGATCGGTTGAAAAACTAGTTTTTGTGAGAAAAACTTTCTTGTTTTCAATGGTATCGCTCCCAACGCTCGTATTTATAAGTTTTTAATGATTTCACATAATTTCAATAAGCCTTGTTGAAATCGGACTACTATATAGTATAGCTGCCATACAAAAGTTATGTCTGAAAAATAGTCCGAGTGAGAAAAACTTTTTTGTTTTCAATGTTATCGCTCCCAACGCTCGTATTTATAAGTTTTCAATGATTTTACATAATTTCAACAAGATTTGTCGAAATTGGACCACTATAGCTGCCATACAAACTGTCAGGCATATATCAAGCTCCAAGGGTATATAAACTTCGGTCGAGCCGAAGTTAGCTTCCCTCTATTTTTTTGAATATTTTTTGATTATTTTTGATTATTTTTTTGGTAATCCTAAATAATCCCGACTATTTTTGATTATTTCTGAAAGTAATCAATTAGTAATCAAATATTTTTGACCAAGAGGATTATATAATCATTACAATTATTTTTAAAAAATAATGTTATTGATTACTAATCGTAATCGTAATTTAACAGCTATGGAGCAAACAATGATATTTTTTTAATACTACTAGAAAAGGCATAGGCATGGATAGCCACAAAAATAACTGCCTAATGATTTTTTTGCTGCGGAGCTGGAAATTTATGGGTATAGAACAAGAAGAAGTGGTGTGGGTTAGGACCAAGGCTTTCATGCCGCGATAGCAAATGTTGCTGCGTAAAACTCTTAAATGAGTTGCAACATGTCGATTTATGGTAACACTGCGCTTTTTATCGTGTGCGGCGTTATCGTAATCGTTGCACGCATCGCAACGGTTATCGTTCCTAGCAAGCATCTTGGCTAGAGTATAATTACACAAGTTTACAAAAAAAGGCCATTTTTTGCAACAGAGAACTTTGCAACCGTTCCTTATGTATTTTTGGCCGCTGAACTCAGATAAATTGTCCGTTTTCTTCCAGCACGTCAGGTTCACGAGATATTTGCATTAGAGAGGTATTCTTAAATTTGTTAGTCGTGTGGCCACATTAAGTGTCCTATTCGAACCAACTTTGTTTTAATGTAAGCTGCATTGAATGACGTTAAAGAAAAACCAAACACGAAGTTTTGATTTTGCTGATAAGGTACCAACTTTTGGATTTGAACATTAAAAATGTGGGTTTTTTAAAAAAATCGATTTTTTTGCAAGCTTAAGAAATTCTGTAAACTTTCTGCTAATATTCATAATCTTAGAAAAAATAGTTGGTAGCCTTTTTGTTTTTTCTTATTTCAATAATTTTCAGTTTTCCAATATCAGTGCGCGACAACAACAAAACACAGCTGGCGCAATGGTCATGGCCGCCACTGTTTTAGCGTTTGCGTCTTTGCATGAGTTTATTCATACGAGATGATTTTCGTTCGCTCAGAATAATCATCGTCGAACTAAGCGATCAAATCACCCGAGCTGAATGGAATGAAGCGAGCTTGATTATACTCAGAGTGCCAACAATTGAATTGAATAAAACTCAAGGGCGAACCATTGATCGCAACGCCAGTTTATTCGTGTATTGAATAATGTGTGAGCGATTTGCAATCGAATGAAGCCGATCTCTGTTACGAATCGATTTTATTTCGTGGTCTTGGGATTTATTTAAATTTTATTTGCTGCTACAGCATTAGTTCTGGTATTGCATAAGACAAAAAAAAAATTTTTTTTTTATATTTGCCGTGTTTGCTCTTACAATTTGCTTGCAAGAGCAAACTTGCAAACCCGCAAACAAAATTTGCCGAGGGTGTTCCCACGTGTTCCCATTAGGCAAATATTTGCTTCAAATTTTTGGTGCACAAACATAGGCAACGGCTACTTGGCAAATGTTTGCTCGCAAACTATTTGGTGTTCCCACTAAGGGCAAAGAAATGTCCAAATATTTTTTAAATATTTGGGCAAATTATTTGCCTGTGGGACCTTAGGTGAAGTGATCAGTTTTTACGAAGAAATGCCTTCCATAAACGTAAGGTCTGAAGTGTTTTATTGCCCAGTGTATAGCAGCTAATTCCTGATCTGTAGTTGATTTGTTACTTTCACCCTGTGTAAATGATCTGGAGGCATACGCAACTGGAAGTTGCATTCCATTATGCTCCTGGGTTAATACTGCTCTGCAAGCGTGTTTGCTAGCGTCTGTGATTATGCAAAAATCTTTTCTGAAGTCTGGGTACTGCAGTAATGTTGGTTGCATTAATGCTTCTTTTAAGTACTCGAATGCATTATTGCATTCTGTAGTCCATTGAAATTTAACGTTCTTTTTACAAAGTCTCGGTAAGTGGAGTGAATGTTCTGCGAAATTTTGGATAAATCTCCGATAATAGTTACAGAAGGCTACGAATCTACGTGCACTATCTGCATCGTTTGGTTTTGGATAGTTTTTGATAACGTCATAATTTTTGTCAAAGTAACTTCGTGCATGAAGAATGAACATTTTTCTGGATGTAGTTTTAAATTAAATTTGCGACATAGTTCGAAGACGTTTGTCAAATTTTTGAACATATGTTGTTCGGAACATCCAATGACTACTAGGTCGTCCATATAGAGAAATGCTTGCGATGGTTCTAGACCTGAAAATGCAAGTGTCATCATGCGCATAAAAGAATTTGGTGCGATTTTAAGTCCATATGGTAATCGCGTATAGCGATAAGAGCCTGTGCTCGTTGAAAATGATGTCATATTCCTTGATTTCTCATCAAGTTCTATCTGGTGAAATCCGGACATTAGGTCGAGACATGAAAAGTATTTCGCTCGACCTAGTTGATCTAGAATATCTTCTATTCTTGGGAGTGGGAACTTGTCCGCTAGTAACTTTTTGTTAATTTGGCGATAATCAACTACTAAACGTCATCTTTTTCCGTTGAATTTGGAAGTGATTTCTTGTGTACCAAGAGAGTGGGCTGTTATATTCGGAGATGGATGGTTCGACAATGCCATCTTTAATTAATTTTGTACCTGATCGTTTATTTCTTGCTTTTCCGACTCAGCATTTCTGTAGTTTTTAGTGTATACAGGTATTTTATCATTCAATCTAAGCTTTTGTTTATAGAAATTGTTTGCGGATATAGGTTCTGTTTCTAAACCAAATATATCACTGTATTCAGTGCAAAGTTCGGTTAGTTTAGATTTGAACTGTTTAGGAAATCTTAATTTCTTCAATATTGTTTTTAATAATACTACAGAAAAGACATAGGCATGGATAGCCACAAAAATAACTGCCTAATGATTTTTTGCTGCGGAGCTGGAAATTTATGGGTATAGAACAAGAAGAAGTGGTGTGTGGGTCAGGACCAAGGCTTTCATGCCGCGATAGCAAATGTTGCTGCAAAACTCTTAAATGAGTTGCAACATGTCGATTTATGGTAACACTGCGCTTTTATCGTGTGCGGCGTTATCGTAATCGTTGCACGCATCGCAACGGTTATCGTTCCTAGCAAGCATCTTGGCTAGAGTATAATTACACAAGTTTACAAAAAAAGGCCATTTTTTGCAACAGAGAACTTTGCAACCGTTCCTTATGTATTTTTGGCCGCTGAACTCAGATAAATTGTCCGTTTTCTTCCAGCACGTCAGGTTCACGAGATATTTGCATTAGAGAGGTATTCTTAAATTTGTTAGTCGTGTGGCCACATTAAGTGTCCTATTCGAACCAACTTTGTTTTAATGTAAGCTGCATTGAATGACGTTAAAGAAAAACCAAACACGAAGTTTTGATTTTGCTGATAAGGTACCAACTTTTGGATTTGAACATTAAAAATGTGGGTTTTTTTTTTAAAAATCGATTTTTTTTTGCAAGCTTAAGAAATTCTGTAAACTTTTCTGCTAATATTCATAATCTTAGAAAAAAATAGTTGGTAGCCTTTTGTTTTTTCTTATTTCAATAATTTTCAGTTTTCCAATATCAGTGCGCGACAACAACAAAACACAGCTGGCGCAATGGTCATGGCCGCCACTGTTTTAGCGTTTGCGTCTTTGCATGAGTTTATTCATACGAGATGATTTTCGTTCGCTCAGAATAATCATCGTCGAACTAAGCGATCAAATCACCCGAGCTGAATGGAATGAAGCGAGCTTGATTATACTCAGAGTGCCAACAATTGAATTGAATAAAACTCAAGGGCGAACCATTGATCGCAACGCCAGTTTATTCGTGTATTGAATAATGTGTGAGCGATTTGCAATCGAATGAAGCCGATCTCTGTTACGAATCGATTTTATTTCGTGGTCTTGGGATTTATTTAAATTTTATTTGCTGCTACAGCATTAGTTCTGGTATTGCATAAGACAAAAAAAAATTTTTTTTTTTATATTTGCCGTGTTTGCTCTTACAATTTGCTTGCAAGAGCAAACTTGCAAACCCGCAAACAAAATTTGCCGAGGGTGTTCCCACGTGTTCCCATTAGGCAAATATTTGCTTCAAATTATTGGTGCACAAACATAGGCAACGGCTACTTGGCAAATGTTTGCGCGCAAACTATTTAGTGTTCCCACTAAGGGCAAACGAAATGTCCAAATATTTTTAAATATTTGGGCAAATTATTTGCCTGTGGGACCTTAGGTGAAGTGATCAGTTTTTACGAAGAAATGCCTTCCATAAACGTAAGGTCTGAAGTGTTTTATTGCCCAGTGTATAGCAGCTAATTCCTGATCTGTAGTTGATTTGTTACTTTCACCCTGTGTAAATGATCTGGAGGCATACGCAACTGGAAGTTGCATTCCATTATGCTCCTGGGTTAATACTGCTCTGCAAGCGTGTTTGCTAGCGTCTGTGATTATGCAAAAATCTTTTCTGAAGTCTGGGTACTGCAGTAATGTTGGTTGCATTAATGCTTCTTTAAGTACTCGAATGCATTATTGCATTCTGTAGTCCATTGAAATTTAACGTTCTTTTTACAAAGTCTCGGTAAGTGGAGTGAATGTTCTGCGGAAATTTTGGATAAATCTCCGATAATAGTTACAGAAGGCTACGAATCTACGTGCACTATCTGCATCGTTTGGTTTTGGATAGTTTTTGATGACGTCATAATTTTTGTCAAAGTAACTTCGTGCATGAAGAATGAACATTTTTCTGGATGTAGTTTTAAATTAAATTTGCGACATAGTTCGAAGACGTTTGTCAAATTTTGAACATATGTTGTTCGGAACATCCAATGACTACTAGGTCGTCCATATAGAGAAATGCTTGCGATGGTTCTAGACCTGAAAATGCAAGTGTCATCATGCGCATAAAAGAATTTGGTGCGATTTTAAGTCCATATGGTAATCGCGTATAGCGATAAGAGCCTGTGCTCGTTGAAAATGATGTCATATTCCTTGATTTCTCATCAAGTTCTATCTGGTGAAATCCGACATTAGGTCGAGACATGAAAAGTATTTCGCTCGACCTAGTTGATCTAGAATATCTTCTATTCTTGGGAGTGGGAACTTGTCCGCTAGTAACTTTTTGTTAATTTGGCGATAATCAACTACTAAACGTCATCTTTTTTCCGTTGAATTTGGAAGTGATTTCTTGTGTACCAAGAGAAGTGGGCTGTTATATTCGGAGATGGATGGTTCGACAATGCCATCTTTAATTAATTTTTGTACCTGATCGTTTATTTCTTGCTTTTCCGACTCAGCATTTCTGTAGTTTTTAGTGTATACAGGTATTTTATCATTCAATCTAAGCTTTTGTTTATAGAAATTGTTTGCGGATATAGGTTCTGTTTCTAAACCAAATATATCACTGTATTCAGTGCAAAGTTCGGTTAGTTTAGATTTGAACTGTTTAGGAAATCTTAATTTCTTCAATATTTCCCTTGTTCTTGACTTTTCTTTGTTTAATTGGATTATATCATAGTCATTAAGTGACTCAAACTGTATGTTTTGACTGTCAATTTCTGTTTTTTTCGAAGTAGTATTTACTATGCGAATGTATGCATAATTACTTGTTACTATTGAACTTGCTATTATTATTTCCGGCTGTATCTCCTGATTGGGTACCAAAACCGTTTTTTCACTAGTCTTTAACCTTACTTGTCGTATGACTTTAGATCTAGCAGGTAATAATAATGAGTCGTTTCTCGAGTGAGTGTTTTATTGGGATTTGGATGTGTGTATGGAAATTTTTTGGGCGCAAAATTAGTGTATTTTGCTCTTCTTGATAATCTAACAGACAATTAAATTTTTTGATGAAATCACAGCCTAATATACCATCTGTTGGTATTGAAAAATTTTCTGGTACTACGTGGAAATCATGTCTTTTTCTTTCTTCTTTAATGGCCATTACAACCGTTAGACGGTCTGGGCCTCGGCGATTAACGCTCTCCATTCGCTTCTGTTCTGTGCGAGCTGCCACCAGTTGGTCACACCAAGCTCGGCAATGTCTTCCCGCACCTGGTCTTCCCATCTTAGTGGTGGTCTTCCCACCTTGCCGCCTCCATAGTCAGCCGCCTTCGAAAATACGATTTTTTGCTGGAGCTTCTTCCTTCAGCCTGGCGACATGTCCTAGCCAGCGCAGCCGCTGCTGCTTTATGCGCTTGACCAGGCTGGTGTACCCATATAGAGTGGAAATCATGTGGTACGATGTATTTGTCTGTAAGTAGTTGCAGATGTACTAGACCATAAGAACGTGTTGTTCCCTGTTCAATACCTATTATATTGCTTATAATGTTTTGTATTTATGTTGTAATATTCATTTTGTTGGTGTTTTATCACCGAAATGTCTGCTCCTGTATCAAGCAAAAATGTCAGATTTGTCTTTGTTTCTGCATTTTGAACTGTAATTATATTACTTAGATTGAGATTGAGTGAGTATACCAACAACAATCAGTAGTTGCTCAAGGGGGGTTGAGCGTTTTCCGAATTTGTTGTTCGGATATTTCTACTATTGTTGTTATTACTGTTCTGGTTATTTTGGTTATTCTGGCCGCCTCTATAATTATTATTATAGGAGCCTCTACCACGGTTGTTATATCCGTTATTATAAACATTATATTGGTTGTTCTGACGATCGCCTTGGTTACCTTGGTAACCACGTCCCTACTGCCATTATTATTATAAGAACCGCGTCCATTCTGGCCGCGATTTCCTCTGTTGGCGTAATATAGAACAGTGTCTGTTTTACCTGTTGCTTCTGTGCAACTATTAACAAACTTTGATATCGCATCATTCATAGTTGTGAATGTGCCTGCTTGCATGATAAGTTTAACCCTATCAATGCTGCAATTCATTGACATAGCCTTTACTGCTTGTTGAACGCTGTATTTTGATGCTAATTCTGGAGTTAGTCCGTCGTGGATGTAAGCTCCTTCCAAAGCCTTTACTAGCTGTTCAACTTCTTTGGTATGTATATTAGCAGTTTTGTTTTTCTGTTGTAGATTTAGAAGTCTGGCTGAAATTACTTCAACAGATTCTCCTTTAACCGAAATTTTTAATTTATCAATTATTTGACTTATGGTACTTTCTTGCGTGTCCCTTTAATTTTGTTTTGATCAGGGAGACTGCAGTTGTCTCATGGGTATCCATAATAGATTCGACCAGAGATAATGCGTCTAAAAAACTTTGTAGATTTTCGGCTTTGCCGTCAAAATCTGGAATCAGACTTGAGGCTGTCTTGAGGAATTGAATCTGTGTCTCTGCCATGATTGCTGATTCTTTTGGTCTTTTGGAGCTTAGGATTTTTATGAGTTTAGGGTATTTAGGAGTTTAGAGTTTTTAGCAGTTTAGGTGTGTCCTAGAAAAGATTTAAAATAAATTTGGACACCCCTAATTAATAAAGAAAAAATGTTTGTTTTTAAGTCATGTTTTTCATTTTTCTTTTTTCGGTCAAAATTTTAATTTTTTTAGTTGTCATAATTATTTTTAAATCATGAAGTGGTTTCCTTTCTTTATTCAATTTTGGGTACAGCATGAATGAATGAATTATGTATTTCATTTAATTAAATTTTTTGTTTTGTGAGGTGGAGTTTAAATTTTGTCGAGGTCGTTGCCTCTGCTCATGTATTCGTTTTTTAATTGATCTCTTATGGATCATGTAGACTTTAAGTGCTGTGTTTGCAGCAGCTAATACGACGAGAATAAGCAATAAAGGTAAATTGATTGTAAGTGTGGTGTATGATCCACAATTTCTATTTCATTAACAACATTGGCTGTATTGCCAGCCGCCTTAGATTGGGTTTTGCCCATCTCTTATTAAATATCAATTTTCTTCCTTTTTTTTTTTAAATTATTAATATTTTTTTTAGAGAGAGAGAGATGATGGTGTTTGTGATTGATTCCCTACAGTACCGCTCAGGCCTGAATCAGTACTTAATTCAGCCCCAGAAATGGAATAGCTGGAATACTGAATTCATGGCATTCCTTATATGAGTTTCAGCCATGAATTTAACACAGACATGTCCTAGGACTTCATGACGTTCGCTTCTCTTACCCATGAAATGCAGTACTGAATTCAAGGGTAAGTTTCATGACTGATTTCATGGGTGATTTTAGTTGAAATTAATGAATGATTTCACACATGTACCAGAATTATTTTCAGACCTGAATTCACTTATGAATTCGAACTAAAATCAGCTATGATATCACCCATGAATTTGTCTGAAAATCATCTATGAAATCAATCATGAAAATGAACTACAATCGTCATTCAAACGTTTATTTCAGAATTAAAAAAAACTTAAACTTAATGACAATAAACTTATAAAAACTTCAAAATATTAATCTAAATGGATCTATCTATTTACTCAAAGTTTAAAGTTTTCTCCATCGAGTTGTTGGAAGCTGGATTCGAGAACTTTTGGTGTTTTTTTAAAGCCACTTTTCCATGTGATCCCGTCGACGTTGGATGCCATGACGATTTCGTCACTTAAAATATGTTTCAAGTTTTTGGTCAATCCTGTCTTGATAATGCTGCTAAACTGTTTAATCTTTTTACACTTTACATCAAAATCTAGAATATAAATGGAGTGGAAATTTCTTACATAATTGTCAACATTGCTTTCATTTAGACTCCATGTTTTCCAAATAGGGCAGCGTTTGAATTGGAAGCTGTACTTCTAATATAGAGTCTTCCTCAAATTGGCATTTGCATTTGCATTTGCATTTGCATTTGTATTTGTATTTGGCTTGTCTTCCGCAAGGAGTTCTTGGACTTTTTCTTGCCCCCGAGGTACTTCCAGCGTCTCGAAGATGAAATCCGCCTACGCTACCAGAGAAGCGGGGAACCTTACAAAGAATATCTGGTGGAGATGTCGCTACGGCAGCTAAACCAACTAGTCATTAGCTACGAATTCACCCGGGAGCGAGACACACAGCGGAGGCAATCCAACGGATAACCAAACCGACCACAACACTACCAGGCACACCGCGGCCAAGAAGCCAGTGGCAGCAGAACAATAGCGCCATGGACGCCAAGCCCCGCAGTACCTCCAGTGGGACACAGAGAGAGCAAGCAAGTTAACGAAAGGCAGAAAATCCAAATGGCGAGGTACCGGTTGATGTGCGTCAAGCTTGTAGGAACTGTGGAACCACAGGACATTTCTCTCGGGAATGCCGGGGACAACGTCTCTTGTTCTGCTGGTCTTGTGGACGGCGTGCCGTGAGAACGATCGAGTGTGGCCGTTCTTCGAATCCGGGAAACGAGCAGCGGCTCTCACCGAACCCGAACCGAGTGGGAGCACCAGCAGTAGATGTTTGCGATTAGTTGGCGTTTTACGAATACATGGCGGTCGTATTTTGGCCAGAGTCATGGTAGAAGGAGGAGGAGATGACGGCGACAGTGGATACAGGAGCAACACGGAATTTTATAAGCGAAGGGACAGCCCAGAAAGTCCGTAGCAAGAAAAACCATCGAGAAGTGAGGACAACCATCGCCTTACAGACGGGTACACGCAAGGAACTGACGCAAGCGTTGACAGTGGATGTCCAACTTGAGTATTTCGCGCGAGGGTACAAATGTTAGTACTGCCGTTCGTAGTGGATGAACTTTTGCTGGGCTTGAACTTCATGGGCGAAATAGACGCGATGCTGATCTGCGGCGAATCTCAGCTCCGCCTTCGAGTTCCTGAAACCACTATTGCAACCCACACGGCTGAGAACTTCGACACCTCTGAGCAGAAAAGGAATCCGTAGATAAGGGAGCCGGCATCCGCGCGGCTGCCCTTGGGAACAGTAGACAACATCGTCAACCGAGAGCTGCACTTAATCAGTCCCTGAAGAGAACCGGCAAAGAAAAACGAAGCAGCGACCAGACGAAGCCGCACGAGGAGGTCGACAACACCGAATCCGTTCTTAGCAGTGATGAGGCCCCGATCCGATTTTTAGGCCCAAAGGACAGTGTAGCTATCAGACGCAACCCCTTTCGCACATCACCGGACCGGGTAAGTGGGTCTGAATATAAGAAAGACCTACAGCAGGCGACCCAGCCTCGACCGCACACAGAAGCATCGCCGACCAGCGCAAGCGCGGATATCCCACCCCCTGGCCCCATGCAGGAGATCCTGGCCACTGTAAACATCAACAAACCCCCCGAAGTCCCTGAGGTAGCACCGGAGAGCCGTGACCAAGCTTTAGAGCTTTTAGAGCCAGAGTCAGTTTCTGGAGGAGGAATTGAGCAAGTTCGACCACATCACGGGAGTATCCAACATTGCGGAGCATGTCATCGTATTACGGGACGACCGGCCGATAAAGCAGCGGTACTTTCCCAAAAATCCTGCCATGCTAAAAATCATACACGAACAGGTGGACGAACTTCGAAAAGCCCGCACAGCGCATCGATAGTCCTAGTGGGCAAAAAGACAGAAGACTCCCGCATGTGCATGGATTTTCGCCAGCTGAAAGCCCGATCTATACCAGATGCCTACCCTCTGCCGCGAATCAGCTCGATCCTGGAGAGACTGCGTAACGCCCGGTTCATCAGTACGCCCAATCTGAAAAGCGGGTATTGGCAGATACCTATGGCCAAGAATAGCCGCGAGTGTACTGCGTTTACCGTGCCCGGCCGAGGCTTGTTCCACTGGAAGGTGATGCCGTTCGGGTTGCGCTCGGCTCCAGCAACCTTCCAACGTGCACTGGATATGGTCATTGGGCCGGAGATGGAACCACACGCTTTCGCGTACCTGGACGACATCGTCGTCATCGGCACTACCTTGGAGGAACATGTCACCAACTTGCGCGAGAAGTTCCCGTAGACTGAGGGCAGCTAATCTCCGCCTGAATCGTAAAAAGTGCGCCTATTTCCAGCGTAGTCTGGTACATTTGGGCCACGTGATCAGCGAGAAGGGAATTTACACTGATCCCGAGAATATCGCAGCAGTGAAACGACTAGAGCCGCCAACCAGTGTGCACGAACTCCGCCGATGCTTGCGAATCGCTTCGTGGTATCGGCGGTTCGTTCCGACCTTTGCCTCCGTGGTGCTCCCGATGTCCCAGCTACTGCGCAAAGGTCGAAAATGGGAATGGGGCAACGAGCAGCAAGAAGCTTTCGAATCCTTGAAGACACTTCTTACGGAAGCCTCTGTCTTGGCATGTCCCAACTTCGACCGTAAGTTTTCTTTACAGACCGACGCGAGCGACTACGGCCTTGGCGGAGTGCTCACCCAACAGAGTGAAGATGGGGAACGCGTGATAGCCTATGTAAGCCGGAGGCTGCTGAAGGCCGAGGAGAATTACTCCGCAACGGAGGAGTGCCTCGCTATCATCTGGGCCATCCGGAAGTTGCGATGTTTCGTCGAGGGCTACCGGTTCGACGTGGTAACTGACCACCTGGCACCGAAGTGGCTCAATACAATTGAGTATCCAACTGGGAGAATCGCGCGCTGGGCGCTCGAGCTGCAGCAGTACCAGTTCGACATCCATTACCGAAAAGGAAAGCTCAAAGTCGTGGCGGACGCGTTGTCTCGGCAGCTCCTAGAGACACTCCAACAGGCTATCGAGGAACCGCACCAATGCCCCTGGTTACAGAAGGGCAGGAGATGAGAGCAGCCTGAGAAGTACCCCGACTACACCATAGAGAATCATCAATTATACCGGCATCTGGGACATCGGCCACCAGAAGAGGACTACCTCCCATGGAAACTATGCGTCGGCACAGAGTATCGACAACGATTACTCCAGGAATGCCACGACCATCCGACGGCGGGACACTTGGGCATTCTCAAGACCACCACTGGATCTACCAGCGCGAGCTTTGACCTTTTCTCCAAGTGGGTAGAACTGGTACCACCCGAAAGCCACAACACCACAATTAGAGAAAGCATTTCGGGAGCGAATCATCAGCCGTTTCGGGGTGCCGCGGACTCTGGTGTGTGACAACGGTACGTTTTGCAAACGAGGTGGAATCACCATTGAATATATGGCTCCCTATAGTCCCAACCAAAACCCAACAGAGCGAGCAAATAGGACAATCAAAACTATGATTGCCCAGTTCATCGAGGGACTGCACCACACCTGGGACATTCTTCTGCCCGAGCTCTCCTGGCCATAAACAGTAGGGTATCAGACTCAACAGGATTTAGTACAGCCTTCTTGGGCGGAAACACGCCTCCTGGTGCATTATACGAGGTAATATAGACTCGGGAAGGATCAGTGACCGAAAACCCGAGCAAAGCAACTGCAACAAATCTTCCAGGTCGCCAAAGACAACGCCCAGAGAGCCACAAAGGAGCGGGGGCGACATTATAACCTCCGGAGACGGGATTGGCGTCCAACCCTTGGGTCCATGGTATTGCTGCGGCAGCATACACTTTCAAAGGCAGCCGAAGGTTACGCGGCCAAGCTGGCTGCTAAGTACGACGGGCCGTACAAAGTAATCCGTTTCCATTTCGCTAACATAGCACGACTGCAGCGAGTGGGAACCCGACAGCGACGCACTGCTAGCTTGGCCGATCTTAAGCCATTCTGACAAGAAGACCAAAACCCTGATGTTAGCGAAGGCGAAGAGTTGGAATAACCTTTCGAAGAACGCACCCTTACTAATCTCTCACAAAATAAAATTCCACCGAACTGCTGTCCCGTAGGGCGTAGTTCCCATGCTTTTTAGGCTAAGGGATATAACCTTGTTTATATTCCACAGTTTTACCCTTCACTCGATACTCCCAAGGCTACCCATGCACGATGTAGGAGCCTGGCAACAACGGCGCAAAGGCGTTCCCCGACGACCAGCTGGAGAACCAAGAGCCAGTGGTCAACCCAGTAGCCGATCCTGGCATCCCCAGTAGACCCGACTGGCGGGAGAGGTGGAAAACTGGCTCGGCCAACTGCCACCTTAATTTGTCATACACCGTGACGTACCTCGCCCAGTCCCAGCGCCACCTCAGGAGCCAGTGAACGCTCCGGGCTTTACGATCCTGCATCGCCTACGGCTTCTCTGGTATCGTCCGAAGAGGAGGACTTATGGGTTCCCGGATAACGACGAGGATCGAGCCACCGAGGAGTTCCCGACTGGTAGCAACGGTGAGCTCCACCACACACACTCCACCCATTTTGTGCTCCCGTGTTGCCGTCATCTCCAACGAGGAGGGCCTGCACATTCCGTTAGAGACGCAGGACATGCTGGGACCTTCAGCCGACTTGGGCGAATTATTTGATCAACTGTTTGCGCCCAGTTACGATTGGGTTGAAGCACCCAGAGAGTGGAATGTCCACACCCCCGAGCGCCGCATCCCAAACATGTTGAGAAAATTTGTGAGAAAAAATTACAAGGAAGGGGTGAGACGTCGTGTCTGTTCCGCGGTTAACATGGACGGGGCCACGTTCAGGATCATCCTCACTCCCAGCGACCTTACTACAATAACCTTCCACTGGCAGAGCAATGCGAAGAATCACATATATAATCACCCATATATCTTAACCACCCCATATATAATCACCCATATATCTTTAATCACCCCATATATAATCACCCATATATCTTAACCACCCTATATATAATCACCCATATATCTTTAATCACCCCATATATAATCACCCATATATCTTTAAGCACCCATATATCTTTAATTACCCCATATATAATCACTCTATACATCTTTAATCACCCATATAATCATCTTTAGGCTAAGCATTCTACCCACTGAAGGGCCCCTAGTAATATATATAAGTTAGACCTCATTAGTTTCCTTTTTGCCCATGGAAAATCACAGAAGTTTCGTAGCAACCCACGCTTTAGTATCTAGTGTAAAAGAGAGAGGGAGAGGCAGAACGCGCTCAACAAAATCCACCCCGACCTAAGCAGCAGAGAGAGCCACAGAAAGAGAGCAACGGAGAGAGGAGCAACGAGCACAACAAAACTGCAAGCGGCAGAGAGAGAGGCGTCGGAACTGATCGCTCGGCAGCGCAGCAGCCGATCGTCAAAATAAGGCAGCAGAGGGGTCCAAGGCTTGACGACCGGACCTCAGCTTTGAATCAGTTCGTGGCCTTTGGTGTGAGAGGTTGAGCTCCGGAAAAGTTCACCAGATAGTCCGTGCAGTAAGCCCGCGAGAGCCCCAAAACCAGCCGTACCAACAACAACGACCACTACCCTAACGTACAGAGGAGTCCGCAGACACAACAGCAAGGAAGCCGGGTGAGCGAGCGACCCAATGGTTGGCCACGAATCGGGCCACATGGCAGAGCGCTCGTCGGTAAATACCCGGCGCAAAACCATGTGGCCAGAGGGCTGCGGGGCCTTATGAAGCACCTTCTCGTCGGTAAATACCCGGGAGGTGACGCATATGACCTGCAATGGCCAAGATTGGGCAAAACAGTACTCCGTCCGTAGGTCCGGGATTCACCCACCCCACACATGCACCAACACATTCGCTCACACACACGCACCAACACATTCGCTCACACACATGCACCAACACCTTCGCTGATTTGCGGATGATGTTGCCGTGGTTGTAGTGGCAAAACACCTCAGGCAGGCAGAGTCGCAGTGCAACCTAGCTATCAAGCAGATAGAGGCGTGGCTTTCTTCAGCGGGCCTGGAACTAGCGCCACACAAGTCTGAAGCTGTTCTTATAAGCAGACGGAAAAAGGTGGAGACTGCGCAAATAATAGTGGGCAATACGGTGCTCACCTCCAAGAGGTCGCTTAAGTACCTGGGGGTAATGATTGATACCAGGCTCAGTTTCAGAGAGCACTTGGAAGACATTAGTGTAAAAGCGGCATCAACCAACAGAGCGCTGCCTAGGATAATGCTGAATACCCGAGTCCCAAAGCAATGTCGAAGATTGCTGCTTACCAGCGTTACGATGTCCACCATGCTGTACGCCGCTCCTGTCTGTCTGGGAGCCCTGCAGGTGAAAAGCTACAGCCGTAGTCTGCAGGCAACTCATCGGCTGGGTGCAATCAGAATATGCTGTGCGTTTCGCACAGTGTCAGATGATGCTGCGCTTGTAATCGCAGGAGTGCCGCCCCTTGACGAGCTAGCCTCAGTAAGCGCTATTGTATATAACGAGGTTCACGGCAATAAATTCCGATCAACTCTCAAAAAGGCGGTGCGAACATCCGCCCAGGAAGAAAGCCTTCTTAGGTGGCAAAGCCGGTGGGATTCATCCGTTAAAGGTCGCTGGACTTACCGCCTCATCCCCAACCTTGGGGACTGGTTAAAAAGGAGGCATGGGCAGGGTTTTGCGAAGCATTGCTTCACGGCCGTACCGCAGAATCGCAGCCACCTTGCTCTTCCTAGCAGTAGTCAAAGTTGTAAGTTGTAAATGTAAATAAACATATACAAAAAAAAAAAAAAAAAAAAAAAAACCTTCGCTCACACTCACGCATCCGCGCATTCGCACATACCCACACATTCGCACACACCCACACCATCACACACACGCACCCACGATCACCCACGCCCATCCGCATCGGATCATCCGTATAGCCACTGTGTCGCCCCGAGCTCTCAGTAGACATTTTGTGCCCACCCGGATCTCCGATCCGTGGGCCACGACATGCGCCTTTCTCAAGCCCCGGTCCCGGCACTAAATGAATATTATTGTAAGACTACCCTGGCCTTGGCTGAGTATACCCCAAACCCTAGAAAGATTCCTTACAACATAAGTATGCTTTGATTATGTCTTTGGCGTGTTTTTATCTTTGTTTTATGAAAGTACAAACAGTGACGTCGTTTATATCTCCATTGATGTATTCGATCTGTCTGTTGTAATAATTGATGGGTCTTTCAGTTATTGAGATGTAGTTTTGGTTGTCTTCTCCCATAAAATCTTCTTCAATTTTTATTCTTGATAAGGCGTCTGCCAAATTATTTTTTTTTTACCTGGTATGTATTTGATGTGATAGTCAAATTCGTTCAATTTGATTTTCCATCTTTGAAGTTTCATGTTTGGTTCTTTAATATTGTTGAGTCAAACTAGAGGTTTATGATCGGAAAGAACATTAAATTTTGTTCCGTAGAGATAAGATCTGAAATATTTGGTTGCCCACACAATAGCAAGGGAGTTCCTTTTCTATTGCGGAATATCTGGTTTCATGTTCATTCAAGGTTCTGCTGGCAAAACAGATTGGTTTGTGTTCTTGGGATAGTATGGCCATATTGCTATAGTCTGTGGTTATCTGGACGTTGACGTACAATGCGGAGTACGTTCAAGTGGCCCATGCGACACCAAGCCAGGGCCTGTTACGCGCGAACCGCAGGCAAAATATTAGCACAAAATAGTAGCCGAACCGACCGAGAGGCGGAGACACTTACGTATGAGACGAATCGCGAAGGAAAAAAATAAAGATGTGTCAACTACGGGCTAAATATGTTAAAATAGTAGTTTTTAAAGCAGGAAGAAAAGCTTCCGAGTTGATTACTCGGTAGAGTTTATTGTAATCAGCACAGAGAACACGAAAAGGTTCATGCAAAGCATAGTTAGTGGTACAATGATTTAGTGATAGGGGTATAAAATTGCGAGTTGGTCTATTAGGAACGTTGAGGTTAATTTGGCCAACCAACTCAGAAGAGTCGATTTCACCATAAATCAATCTATGTATAAAAATTACACCAAGCATAACTCTACGGTTAATGAGGGAGGGAACGTTAATCAAAAGTAGCCTACTAGAGTATGACGGTAAGCGGACCTCAGTATTCCAGTTTAAACCACGAAGAGCAAACAATAAAAACTGCTTTTGCTCAGATTCAATTCTGTCTTGATGGGTCGAATATTGCGGAGACCACACACAAGATCCGTACTCGAGTATAGGGCGGACAAGAGAAATGTACAAAATTTTCGTCGTATATTGATCATCAAATTCCTTCGACCAGCGCTTAATAAACCCAAGAATACTCCTGGCCTTACAAACAGTAGCCGTTATATGAGAGTCAAATTTCAGTCGGTAATCTAGAATAACCCCAAGATCATTTACCTGATTAACTGTATCATTCAAACACTCTAGTGGGACATTATTAATCATACAAGAAAAGAGTTGTGGTGTGGTTCTATAAAATGTCATAACCTTACACTTGGAACTGTTAAGGTTTAGTAGGTTATCTTTACACCAAGAATGAAATGCATCCAAGTCAGATTGCAAATTAAAGCGGGAGACCAAATCGTTATATGTTAAACATAGTTTTAAATCATCGGCGTACATAAGCACACGAGAGTGAGTCAAGACTGACGGAAGACATAAATGATCTTAGTGTAAAAAGCAATAGACCCAAGTGACTACCTTGGGGGTACACCAGAGGTAACCTGGATTGGTTTGGAATATGAATTACTAAAAAGAACTTTTTGTGTTCTAGAACTAAGGTAATCAGAGATCCAAATAAGAAGGTTGGTTGGAAAACCAATTAAACTCAGCTTGAGAAGCAGCAAGCAGTGATTGACTTTACTAATTACTAAAATCAGTAAAAATCACGTCAGTTTGCATATTACATAAGAATCCTTTGATCACTAATGATGTAAGCTCTAATGAGTTAGTTGTAGTGGAACGACGCTTTACAAAGCCGTGTTGATAGGGTGAAATAATGGAACTGCATAAATGCTGCAATTGATATGTCATAGTTCTTTCAAAAGCTTGAGAATTGCAGACAACTTTGAAATACCTCTATAATTCTCAACATCAGACTTATTTCCTTTTTATGGAGAGGAATGATAAAAGATTCCTTCCACAACATAGGGAAAGTGGATGATTGCAAAGACAATTCAAATAATTTATGAATAGGCTTACAAAGTGCATCAGCGCAAAACCTGAGTACACAACCAGGTACTCCGTCGGGTCCCGGTGCATAGACAGGTTTTACAGAGTTAAGATCACAAAGAAGAGAGCTTTCGTTATCACAGGGCTAAAAAAACAATTAGATTTATTTAGCCGATAAGGGTATGGTTGATTCGCAGGAAAGCTAGTGGACGAGTAGGTTGACGTAAAAAACTGCGCAAACAATCGGCTATGGCCTGATCAGTGTTCGCTTTCACATTACCATAGCGCACAGGTGAGGGGATAGTGGAAGATTTACGTTTAGAGTTAACAAAGGAATAAAACTGCTTTGGATTTTGTGAGAATTGCAGCCTGCATCGATTAAGATAGTCTTTGTAACACTGTGCATTAAGCACATTAAATCTAGAACGCACATCCACATATCGAGAGAAATCAGATGATTTTTCGAAATCT
Organism: Lordiphosa clarofinis; assembly: GCA_018904275.1. Classification (NCBI taxonomy): domain Eukaryota; kingdom Metazoa; phylum Arthropoda; class Insecta; order Diptera; family Drosophilidae; genus Lordiphosa; species Lordiphosa clarofinis. The sequence continues at coordinate 68,362 of JAEIGQ010000297.1, read as the reverse complement.
TATACTTTTTTGAAATACCTTGACCTCTTGTTTTTTAAAGTAATTAGTTCTCTTGTGAACCAAGGCTGCCTATTAGGACAGCGGGGGAGCTCAAGTGGAACACAGACATCAAAAAGCGAATACAAGGTTTCATAAAAAAGTTTTATGGCGACATCAATATCTGTACAATTGTGCAATTGAGACCAATCGGTTTCAAAAATTAAGTCACTGAGTTTCAAAAAATCTGCTTTTTGAAAACAGCGTGTTTTAGCCGTCGAATTCCCAGAAGCAGAGCACACACAAGATGGCAAATCGATAGTAAGTTCAACTGTAGGATGAAAGGGGTCCTCAGGAAACACCAATGGGTCGATTCTAGATGCAACATTGCCGGGAGGATCCAACAGAAAGATTAAATCAAGAGTTCTGTTGTTCGAGTTCCGAATAGGATTGACTTGAGACAACGACAACTCAAAAAAGTCCATCGATAAAATCATGAGATTTCGATGGAAAAAGTGCATTGGATTCATCATTCGTGGACCACATTACTTCCGGCAAGTTGAAATCTCCAAGAACAACCAAAAGGTCAGTGCTTGATAATAATATAGAGACCGACTCGATGGCAGAAAGGTGAGATAAGTAAACTGTGGCATCAGAGCGGGGAGGAATATAGGAGCAAGTAATAAAAACGGAAAAAGTAGAAAAGGTTATTTTAACACTTATAAACTCGATGTCAAGGGGAATTAAAGTATCTGTCAACTCCGACGAAAGGCCGGAATCTACAGCAATTAAAACCCCTCCCTCCAACGCGAGAAGAGCGATCGCGTCTATAAGTGGTGTATTTAGTGGTAAAAATTGTGGAATCTGAGATGTCCCATTTAACCACGTCTCAGTAAAAACTAGAACATGAAAATCGAAAGATATACTGTCAACAAACAGTTTTGCTAATTTGGAATTAAGACCACGGACATTTTGATAAGCAAGCAGAAGGGAGGACATTAGTTTTTTGACACCACAGTAGAAGAAGAGGTACCAGAAGGGTTAGAAGAAAAAAGTAGGCAAGTAAATAGGAGAACGAGTTTTCTTTTTGGGAACATTATCTTTAACAATTAAATGTTCCGGCCAGAAATCCTCTGAACAAATTGTTTTAAAAAATTTTATCTGGGACAGTAACTTTAAAGAGGAAACATCCCTTTCATAAGAAAATTTGAACTTGTCTACCAAAACATCTGCGGCTTGAGTTTTGCCTGAATGAAGGATTTAACATCATCAGATGTGAGATCAGGGGCAAGGCGAGAAACAAAGATATGCTTCTTCGGAGGAATACCTGTGAGAGGCCTTATAGCCCTTGATTCCCCAGTTACCTCAGTAATAGATACCGAAATAGGGGGAGCAGCACTCTCTTTAGGTATATTTACAGCAGGGGTGATCGGGACCTCCTGGACGGCCGAATCGGAGCCAACATCTGATGTCACATGACTGGTATCAGAGATGCCACCTTCTTTGGTGGTAAAATCTCCAGAACCAATTATCTTCCGGGCTGGAGCCGGAGTATTAAAAGATATCAGACGCTGGATATTAGGAGTCGATGGGCTCAGGGTCTGGGCGGGAACAGAAAGAGCATTTTGCTTCTGAGGCACACCCGAGTTGATGGTTTTTTTGCGCTTAGGAGACTCTTTCATCAGTTTTAAACTGGAGAATTGAGAATCCACAGTCACAAACTCGTCAGTAAGTTTGACAAGTTTGGAATAAACGCTCTTAAAACCAACTCTAGTCTGCCTCATGAACACTTTCATTTCCATTTCGACTTCACGGCAAGCCCCACAAGTCCACGACAGCTCGTTGAATAGCTCGATAAAGTCTTTAACCCTGGCGTTGTAACCAGCACATTTGACATGTACAATATTGTCACAAGGCCAGCACCCAATAAAGCTATCAACGTCAGACGGAGTTTTCCACTTTTTATTAAAACAGACCGGATAACTCATGATATAAATCGGACAAATTAAATCGATACTAAATAATCAGACTGTATGCGGACCAAATTCACTACTGGGGTCAAACAATCAACAGCTACAGCTTTTTCTAACAAAAAAGAATAAAAATACACAGAACAAAGTAACCGTAACTCAAGACAACACAGAGCGATTCGCGAGCGCGAGAGGGAATGTGTGGAAACGGGAGAGAGATTACACCAACAACAACAAGAGCACACGACCGAATGCACACAAGCTAAGACAAATTAGAAAGAAACAAAACGAAAGAAACAAATTAAAATGCACAGCAACAGTAATGTAAAAATTTTTTGTTTGTTTTTGCGTTTAGTAAGTTATTTAGTTATATTAACTTTTATTATAAACACAGGAAAAAAAAAAAACAGAAACAATTATCTACACTTGACACCGGCAAAAATTATTAAACACAGATTAAAAAAACACGTCCGACTTCAGAGAGAATGCGAATGCGAATCAAGGCGAGCAAGGTTTCTCGAAGTTTGGGTAAGTCTATATTGGGTCTGACATGATTAGTAGTTTTAACTTTTCAAATGCAGAGACGTAGTCTGTTTCTTTGATGTTGATCTTAGATCCTTTTTAAATTGAGTGTCAAAGGTTTTGCTATTTTAGCAAAGTTTGGCATAAATTTGCAGTAAAAACCGCAGAGACCTAGGAAAGATTTGATTTCTTTTGTTGTTTTTGGAATTTTTCAATTGCTTGGATTTTTGTTGGGTTGGGTTTGATACCTTCTGTTGTTATGATGTGACCAAGGAATTCGGTTTCTTTTTTCATGAATTCGCATTTGTCAAGTTTCAATTTTAGATTTGCTTCTCTTAGTTTATCAAAGACTTTTCTCAAGTTGTAGATGTTCTTCCAATGAAGTAGAGAACATTATAATGTCATCCATGTATACGAGACAATCTTTGTAGATTAGATCTTCCAAAGGGTTGTTCATTCAACGTCGAAAAGTTGCTGGAGCGCTTTCAAACCGAATGGCATTCGAGTGTACTCATAATGCCCATTTTTAATAGAAAAAAGATCTATGGTTGTGAAATACTGACACTTTCCAAGTTTATCTAGTAATCATCCATGATCGGAATCGGGTATTTGTCACTGATTGTGTTTTCGTTCACATCTCGATAGTCATCGACTATTCTGAACTTTTCTTTTCCAGATGCATCAAGCTTCTTTGGTACTATCCAAATAGGCGAACAATAAGGAGAATTTGATTTTCGGACTATGACTTGTTCGAGCATATCCTTTATTTGTCTTTCAACTTCTTGGTCAAAAGCTTGAGGGTATTTATATGGTTTTTTGAAAATTGGGTCTTCATGTTTAGTTTTAATGACATGTTTAATAGTACTTGTAAAAGTCAAATTTTCACAATTTCAAAATTTCTTTGTACTGGATGTCGCTAAATTCAAAAGTTTGTTTAAGCTTTACGATACCATTTATGGTATGTACTTCAAGTGGTTGGTTTTTTACTGGGAAATTTAGATAGTATCTTTTCATTAAATTAATAGACGAACCTGTGTCTATTACTCATTTTAAAATTTTATTATTGAGTGTTACATTTATGAATGGGTTGGTTCCTTTTCTTCTTCTTCTTTTGTTTCCGAATCCGAGGCAGTTTGATGAAAATATTCAGCGGTATCCATTTTCTGATGACCACTTGAACTTTCTCGCTTGTATTTTGTAGGCGGATTTGGAGCGGTAGAGATTTTTTGATTTTGTTGATGATTGATAGGGTTGTGATATCTACATTGGTTTAGTTTTTGTTTACACTCTTGATTCAACTGCTGGTTGGATTCAGCATGATTCTGAGTTTGATTTGAACTTGTTTGAGGTTGATTGAAATTTTGGGCGTAGTTTCCCCTTTTTTCCACGATTTTCGTTATTTTTTGATTGTTGAAATTTTTTGAGGTTGAGGGACCATTGAATTGGTTTGACTTTGAGCGATCGAAAAAATTGTTTTCAAAAACTCCTTCTTTTTGGGCTACCAGTTTCAATTTTAAAATCGAGGTAATATCGTGTCTGGCTAGGGTCATAAATAACCTGTCAGGAAGTTTTTTCATAGTGTTATTCATTGCGTTTGTATAAATATGCGTATTTATTGTATTATTTTCTAATGTCAACCTATTAGAGATAAGAAATGCTTTGTCTCTATTTCTTCTGTAAACTTACGGATACTTTCGCTAAATTGGGTTTTATACATGCGTCTTAAAAAGTTCTTCGAATGGGGTTTGAATTTTGAAGGCATCGATGAGTGTTGTTGGCTCCAGTTGTTGGCTGCCGCTCCTGCTCCTGCAAGCTGCATTTCAATTGCTCCAAACAAAACGTTGTGTTGTCTTAGATTTGCCGTTGGATACAATTGCATTATGAAGTCTACTCTTCTGATAAATGCGAACAGGTCCTCTGATGTCCGGTGAAGGTAGGCACTCAATTTGTCCAAAGGCTTGGCTTAAATGTTGTTCTGAGAGTTGTTGTGTTTGTTCGGTTGTGGTCGTCATGTTGCTTGGTTTTTTGATTTGGATAATCACTTGTTTGGTTTTTGATTTGGATAATTACTTGGTTGGTTTTTTTGATTTGGTTGGTTTCTGATTTGGATAATCAATTGGTTGGTTTTTGATTTGGATAATCACTTGGTTGGTTTTTTGTTTGTTTTGTTCACAAGATGCTACGTAGAGGCTTATTATCTAAGTGAACTGTTCACAGGATGCTTCGTGAGTCTCACACCTAGTGAATTTGATTTGCGGTCTTAATCACTTTTAAAATTTTTCACATAAGTTTAGCGGTCACACTTTTAGATTAAGCGGGCTTTAATTGTGAATTTGATTAATACACGCGGGTTCTTTTCGGATACGTATACAGTGTAAGCACTAAGTATTTTCTTTACAGCGATTGTAACTCGTACTAGCACTAGGATCTGGGATGCAAATTATCCTTTAAAGGATAATAGTATAGCTGCCATACAAAAGTTAGGTCTGAAAAAAAGTCTTAGTAAGAAAACTTTTGTTTTCAATGTTATCGATCCCAACGCTCGTATTTATAAGTTTTCAATGATTTTACATAATTTCAACAAGATTTGTCGAAATCAGACTACTATATAGTATAGCTGCCATACAAACTGTCAGCCACATATCAAGCTCAAAGGGTATATAAACTTCGGTCGAGCCGAAGTTAGCTTGCCTCTATTTTTATGTATGTGTGTGATCGTGTTGTGTTTTTCGTGTGAGTATGTTTAATAGCTAGTGGGGTTGATTATGAAAATGTGTGGGATCTTATATTGGATCTTGGAGTAGGGGATATGTGACAATATATATATATATATCGGTATATACACTCAGAAAAAAAGGCTACCAGCGTTCTAGACCAAACGGGATAGAATTTATACCGTTTAATACTCAAAATTTTAAGTATGATTCGTTCTTGGGTTTACTTAGATTGAGTACAACACAACTTTAAAATTGAAAGTTGCCCATAAAATTCCTGATATGAGAACAAAATGCTTAAATCAAGTACATTATACTTAGAGCCAGAACTATTAGTACTTAAATATAGCTAACAAATTATATACATAAGCCCTCATTACAAGTACAAAAAATAAGATGATTAAAAATGAACGATTTGAGCTTCACGACATCAGCTATTTTTAATTACTCTCTTAACGAAAACCCACGAATAAGTGCACTTAATTAATTCATCATCAACATTTGAATTGCAAAAAGACAGGCTGCATGCATAACTCTTTTTGAGCCGGATTTAGTTTCAATAGCAACTGCACTCAAACTTGACAGCTATTTTTGCCCTATGTTAGCACGCGTCCTCGATTGCGTTACATAATTGATTTTTGTCTCTTTTTGCTCTGACTTAGAGATGTGCTTTTGACGGTAGCGTGTAAATTGCAAGAGTAAATTATGATAAATATTCATTACAAAACATATTTAGGTAGGTATTACCGGCCCCATGTAGGGGGGGGCCACACATAGACCTTACGGTCCTTAGTGAGGCCGGGTGCTTTATGGTACCATTTCCTTTAGAAATCCTGTAGGATTCTTGACGTTTTGGCAATGCCAATAGTTGTTTGGGGAGCTCTTGGCTGCCTCTTCCAGAGTGGTGAAGCTTGGGAGTGCAGATGTTTTAATCTTGTCGTGGCGATTGCTGGGCAGCTGCAGATGAGGTGTTCTAGAGTTTCTGCTACTCCAGGTTCCTTGCATTTCCTGCAGGTGTCTGCTGTCGTGATGCCTAGCTTTATCGCGTGAGCGGCTGCTGGGCAGTGACCAGTTAATATGCCTATAAGCAGTCTGCAGTCTCTTCTTTGGAGCTGCAGCGTATAGTGCGTGAGTTTTTTGTCTTTTATTGCACATAATTTTAGAGATTCTACAGCCAATCGTGTTCTTCCACTTTTCCTCTGCTTCTTTCTCCGCTATCTCCTCCATCTTGCTGTATAGCGTCTGTAGGAGATAGGTATATTTAGTGTTGCTTCTCGGCTTAGTGCGGCCCGGCTTTTGCAAGAGTGTCCGCCATTTCGTTTCCATCGATGCCCTGGTGGCTGGGAATCCAGTAGATTTGCACCTTGCTGGAGGTGCTGAGGGAATCTAATGCTTCTCTGCTTGCCAGAACATTTTTGGAGTTGATGGCGTGACTCTGCATAGCTTTGATTGCCGCTTGACTGTCTACGTATATGTTGATTTGATCGTTTGGTGCTGTGTAATTCTGCCAATTCGGTTGCTTTCCTTATGGCGAAAACTTCCGCCTGGAATATAGTGCAGTGGTTTGGCAGTTTGTAGAGAGTTTCAATTCCGGTTCCTTGCGTACACGGCGGCTCCGACTCCTGAGGCCATCTTTGAGCCGTCCGTGAAAAGGGTGCATTGCTTCCTGAGCCAGCCCTGTACGCCAGTCTTCTGGTCCCAGTAATGCTGATGCGCCTGTAAAGTTGGTTTTGGGATCATGTAGTCCGTGCTACTGTTGATCTCTGCCCACTGTGCTGTGTCCATAGCTTTGTAGAGCCATGGTGCCAGCCGCGCAAAGACGTTGGGCCGTCCTGTGTGCAGTGAGGCGTGCTTGGATGTCCAGGGGGTTGACACCTAGGATGTGTTCCAGTGCTTTTTGTTGAGTAGACCGTAGCGCCCCCGTTATGCAGACCAGTGCTTGCCGCTGGGCCTTTTTCATCAGCTTTAAATATGTGGACTTCTCTGTGGCTTGCCACCATACCATTATACCGTGTAGTAGTATCGGTCGTATAACTGATATGAAGAGCCAGTGTGTTAGTCTTGGTGATAGGCCCCAAGTGCTGCTTAGCATCTTCTGGGATGCATATAGCGCATTGGTTGCCTTTTTCACCCTTTCCTCCCACATTGAGTCTCCAGGATAGTTTACTATCGATTACTACTCAAGTTACGTTGTTTTTTGGCGTTAGCGGTGTTCCATTTATCGTGGGTGGAGTCCATTTCGTACCTTGTACTCTTGGTGAAGAGAATGAGGTCCGTCTTCTCCGCATTGATGCTAAGTCCGGCTTCTGTGGCCCACTTTAGTATCTCTCTGAGTAGAGTCCATGATTGAGCTGACAGTCGATGGACATTTTCCCATAATAATTATGCTTATGTCGTCGGCATATGCGGTTATCTTGGGTGCTTTCCTGCGAAATTTTTTAAGTAATTCGTTGACCACAAGGTTCCATAGAAGAGGTGACAGGACTCCGCCCTGGCGTTCCGCCGTGTGCCTCTCTTGTAATGGTTGTGGTACCCCACCGGCTTGTACTCTTCTGCAGCTCAGCAGGTTATATATCCAGGAGTCCAATGCCGTGTGATTGCTAGGGCTCTTAGGCTTCGCATTATTGCTTCTGTAGTGACGTTGTTGAATGCAAAGGAATGCTCCCAGGGCAAATTCTTGATGGTACAGTGCCTTCTCGATGGTGGCTACTAGGGAGTGTAGCGCTGTTTCCACCGATTTCCCTTTCGTGTAGGCGTGCTGGTTTCCCTCCAAGGTCAGGTTCATGCCTTCTCTTATGTGAAGGTCCAGTAGCTTCTCCATTGTTTTGAGCAGGAATGATGTGAGGCTGATGGGCCTGTAGTCTTTTGGTTGCACGTGACTGCATTTCCTGCTTTGGGCAGGAATACAACGCGTGCTGTCCTCCAGGCCACAGGTACATAGCTCCACCTCATGCATGCTATAAAAATGGATCGTAGCCATGGGACGATTGCGCATTTGATCGTTTTTAGCATGGCTGGGAATATTCCATCTAGCCCTGGGGATTTATAACTCGCGAACGAGTCGATCGCCCATCGGATCTTTTCTGGAGTGATGATATTGTCTGGGATGTTGACTTGTTGCGTGTGTGTAGGTCTTGAGGCGTATCTGCCTCAGTGACTGGAGTGCAGCCTGGAAAGTGCGCATCAAGTAGAGCACATGTCGCTTCCCTGCTGCTTTCTGTCCAGTGTCCGTCGTTCGTTTTTAGCTGACTCTGCATGGGTGGCTGCTTTGAAAGCAGTTTCCTGAGTCTAGCTGTTTCGGAGACCTTCTCTATGCTGGAGCAGAAGTTTCTCCAAGAGTTCTGTTTTGCCTTCCGTACTTCTTTTTGAAGACGCGAAGTCTAATCTTGTATTCCTCCCAGATTATTTGCTCATCCGCTTGTTTGGCGAGTTTGAAGCATTCTTGCACGTCCTTCCTCTGCTCTTTCAGCGCTGGGGTCCACCAGGGGGGTCTGGTTCTCCTTTTGCTAACTGTGAGTTTGCATGAGGTTTTGTATGCTTCGGTTAGGTTGGCTGTGAGCGTCTCCACGGACCTCTCAATGTCGCCTACCGAGCAGATACTCGTTGGCTTTGGTAGTTTTGATTCTACCGTTCTAAGGTACTTCACCCAGTCTGTGTTCCGGGGTTCCTATAGGCGTTTCTGGTTTGGTTGTGGTTGAACTCGATCTTAAATTGGATGTACTTGTGGTCTGAGAAGGAGTTTCTATCAAGGACTCTCCATTCTGATGCCTGTGTACTATTCCCTAAGGTCAGAGTTAGGTCTAGGACATTGGCCGATGTTGGTCCCACATATGTGGGCAATCTCCAACGTTTTCTATTTTAAGGTTAGTTTGTAGGATAAAGCTTAAGAGTGACTCACCTCTGTCATTGATGTCTGGACTACCCCACGGTGTGATGTGCGTTGGCGTCCGTTCCGACGACGAGTGGTTGTTTTCTCCTGCTCGCCTCAGCCGTTAAGTGTTCGAGCTCGGGCGGTGGCGACTCTCGCTCGTGTGCCATATAGCAGGATGCCAATAGTATTGGCTCATCATCGCGACCTTCCAGGGCCACAACTGTGAGGTCATCCGTGCTGTAATTAGACATAAGGTAAGCATAGATGCCTTTTCTTACCAGAATGGCCGTCCTTGCCTTACTTACTGCGGTGGGATAGAAAACGTTGTAGTTTTGTGACCTTAGCCCTGAGACCTTGTTCCCTGCCGCAATCCAAGGTTCCTGAACTAAGGCCACTTCGGCGGGCCCTGTCTCAAGGGTTAATAGGAGCTCCGCCGACGCAAGCTTGCTTTTATGCAAGTTGACCTGGAGGACCTTCAACTGCATGGTCGTTGTCGGCGTCCCCAGGCCTGGATGGGTCAACTACCATGGTTGCGTCCACATCCTCATCGTCCTCCATACTGGGTGGGTCAGCTGCTGTGGCTGATTCCTCATCCCTTTCGGTCTCTACCTCCGTTATATCGAGGCTGCTGGCTTTATCGACCATCTCGTCGATGCCCAGGTCTTTCTCGACCTCTCCAGCCTCTAGCGTGTGCTCGTTCTTGTCTTCGGGATGGCGCTTTTTAAGTCGTAGGTGCACGCTTCCTACTCCCCACGCCATCTTCCCGAATTTAGGGTAGAGCAAATTATCGGCCTCCTTGTTGATCTGGAGGACCATGTGCTGCCCGTTCTTGTCGGGCTTAGCAACATGCAGTACCTTCCAGTCAGCTGTTGGCACGTCTGGGTTTTGCCACCTTAATAGTTTCAGCGCCTGCTCCTTTGGTACAACCCTTGGGAAGAGTACTTTCGCTTTCGGCACTGACGGAATACAAGTTCTGTCAACTACTTCCAGCTGGGCACCCTCCCATGGGCTTCCCATGTCTGCAACGACGCTGGTGACCCACTTGAGGGTGAGGTCGTCCTACATTTAAGGATTTTGACTCCAAACAGCCAGCCTGCTCCGTCAAACGTGACAGGTTGCGCTGCTGGGTCGTCCATCCTTTAAAAATCTCCTCGAACAGCTTCCCCTCCACTAGCTTCCACTGTTCCAGGGTCATTTTGCCGAAAGGGTCGCTTTTGTCGACGAGGGCTACGGTCAGATGCCGTTTCGCCACGTCACTGGCTGACTCCTTTCCCGGCGTTTTTCCCTTGGAGTAGAGCTTGGTGGAGCCTGCTCTGCGGTCTTGGGCGTGGCCTTTGCTCGCTGGGCCTCCGCCTTCGCTGGCTCAGTTGAGCGCTGCCGCTTGACAGCCAAGCTCTCCTCCACTTTGTTGGCGTATAATGCGGAGGTGGCTTGCATCGCCTGTCTCTCCGCAAAGTGTTTGCGACCCTCCTCGATCTTTTGCTCGGCCCACGCCAGCTTGTTCTCCTCTAGGGTGAGCTTACCGCTGCCATCGAGCCTCGCTTTAATCTTGAGGGCCGCCTTATATTGGGCCTTCGCTCGCATGCCTTCCTTCGTCCTTTTTGGGCCTTACCTTACAAGAGGTGCTAGAACCCGACAGGACTGGGGAAAGCAGCAGCTTTTCCTCGGCCTCCGTATTTATAGAGCCGCCGTGCGACTCGCAGTCCGAGTCTGTATCGACTGCGGTACCACGCCACACTTTGGCTTTTGACGTTGTGGCAGTAGCTGTACAACTGTCTTGGCCTGCTCCAACCGCGACAGAGGGTGTGACCGCTGGCGACACGAAGAGGGGATTTCTCCCACCGTGCCCGCCGGTGGTAGCAGTCACGCCTTCCACCGACGTGGAAGGCGCCAGCGAATTGGGTTCCATGCACACGCCCATACCTTTCACTTAATTTAATGTAAGCAAAATAAAAACATCATTATCGTGAGTGTAATAATAGAAATATCGGTCACTCGCTCATATCTACTCTGTCTGATCTTACTTTGACATTTGCTGCTCTCTTTCGTTGCTTTTTGTGCTTCGGTATTTCTGAACGCCTTCTGTTGTCGGTCGTTCATTCTGACGAAGAAATTAAAGTGCGCGGGACGAGAAGGCCAAGCTAACTTCGATTTTGCCGAAGTTTATATACCCTTGAAAATGTTATAATGCATCAGAGATTAAAAAAATTTTTCTAAATAAAACCCACTTTTTCGACCGATAGTTTCTAGGCAGCTATAAGATATAGTCATCCGATCCGATCGGACTCTGAGCAAAGTTTCAGCTCGATAGCTTTAAAACTGAGAAACAAGTTTGCGTAGAAACAGACAGACGGACGGACAAAGCTCAATCGACTCAGCTCGTCGCCCAGATCAAGAATATAAGTAGAAATGAATATTTGCAAACTTCTGGGCAAGATTATAATACCCTTTGCAAGGGTATAAAAATTATAAGTGACGAGAATAGTGAAAATAATATAGTTGGTGCAACTCCACCGGACGCTGACCAGCTAAAACAACTTTTGTTATCAATAAATGTGGAAAGAATTTTTCCGTTTTTGAAAGGTGCGTAAAAAAAGGCAAATGATAAATTCGCGTCATTGAATTATTGTATGTGTGCATCATTATGCATGTATGGGTATGTATATGTTTTGTGCTAAATGTGTTTATACATATGTACCATGAGCACACATTTTTAAATATTTAAGTCGAAATGTGAAAAAAATGGAAAAACGAATGATATCTTAATATTTCTTAGAATCTAAATATGTATACTTGTGTATTTTTATTTACTTCAGTACATTTTGAGATCAAAAATTAAATAATTTTTGAATCTTTAATAATATAATTATGATAATTTATTAAAAGTGCGTTTAAATCCGTGAACAGCATGCGTGCACATTAGACGGACATTTCTCCATACGATTTTCAACATGTGACGATCTTTGCACAACATGCCTCAAAAAATTCCGTATATTTTATAGAAAATTGATCAAAAATTCAAAATCAGATATTTTTAGATTTGATGGCCTCGAAAAGGCTTTAAAAGTTCAAATTTCTCCTTAATTTAAATTATATTGTCAATGTAGACAGAGACCTTTAACAAAAGTGTCGAACAAATAAATTAAATATTTCGTAGAAAATTATATGTTCAATGGCTCTGTGATAAGCACTCTGGACATTGAATCCGGCGAACCGAGTTCAATTCTAGGTAGCACCTTAAATTATTTTTTTTTAGAAAAAACTAAATTTTTAGTAAACACACTTGGGGTATTCACTTTGTTGAGCACTTGAGCACTTGAGCAGTTTTGCCTGACTAGTATTGTAGAGCAGCCCTCTGTGCACGAAATTTGTGCACAACTACGTTTGAGATATGATTTATTTTTACGGTGCCGAGTAGTAGTCGGCATCGTGGCATCGTACGGTTATAATCGAAAAACCGTAAAAATAAAATTAAATTAAAAATAATAATAATAAAAATTTTAGCAAGGTTTATTTTGGTGGCACAGTTTGGGGACTTTTTAAATCGCGAAATAATACCAAAGAGGATAAAAATATTTAGGGTGTTCAACAGCCCGCGTAAAAAAGTAAATGTAAATTTACGCGACGCAGCTAATGAGCGCCCCTAAAGGGTTTGCCCTCGTAATTTTTTGGCGTAAATCAGCTGTTTTTGACAAGCTGTGAGTTTTTCTGTTGCCTGTGTGTGTCAAAGTTAAATTCGTATTTTTAAAGCATTGATTGTTGGTGTATAAATCAAGCTAAATAAAGAAATATGAATATACAAAAAATCTTGAGATACAACCATGATACTGTCGATGAAGTGGTAGACGACGTTATGGAGGTTCTTACAGCAGTTGCATGCTGGCGGCGAGGATCCAAGTTCTGTGTACCCAAATGAGTCAACTGGCGAACCAATGAGCTACCATTTTTCAATGACCAATGGGTCGTGGCCCCATGCTTTTTGTCGAATGCATTTCGACCCCAAGTGGAACTTGGTTACAGGGAGCACTTTTCTGTTTGGGGTAGTTTGGGGAAGCTGCATCAATAAGTGAAACTACAACAATGTTTACAGTAGGTGATGACGGCTCTTGAGTGTGCTACAGACAGCTATTTTGGGGAAGATGTCTCAATTGATTTGCTGGCCAGATGCAGTTAAACTGACAAAAAAAATTTAATTATTTTAGGGGTGACCGCATTTTTTGAAGAGTACCCGAGTACTTTTTTGTCGTTACTTTGAATGATTTTAAAACACTTCAACACTTTACTCTCTTTACACTTTTACGCGGATTTTGTAAACATACCCCAGGGCAGCAAAAAAGAGCGTAACCTTTTTCTCATGTGTTTTGTTGTTGTGGCGTAAACTTTTGGGGTTACGCTTTTGCTTTACACTTTTACGCGGGCTGTTGAACACCCTAATTAATAGTGTCAAAAAAACTTTATGCCCAACCAAGTAAAAAATCATGCCTAGATTAATGCATAAGCAATTCAAGTGAAGGATCTGCATGGTAACAAACCTCTTAGTGCTTAAGAAACTGCTTTTCAAGGGGCACAAGTGACCACACATAACTACATTACCATGATTTTGAATAAACCGAACCGCGATAAATACCATGGATTACCAATGTTAAAGAATATAGTGAAGATCATAAGGAATGTTTCAAACCACTTTTTAGGACTGACAAATCATCAAATCGGGGGAAAATACCGTTGCAAAAAATATAAATAATGTCAAACATACTTTACTTCCAACCAAGTAAAAATCAAGCTAGATTATTGCATAAATGCAATTACATCCAAGGATCGCCAGGGTAATAAACCCGCTAAGTGCTTAAGAAATTGATTTTTCGAGGCTAAAAATGAGCACATGAGCACTACATTACACATGATTATGATAATACTGAACCACGATAAATACATGGATGACCACACCGGCAATTAATTTGAAAAATTTCGGAAATTTTGAAAAAAATTTCTTCTTTAAGTTCTTTGTTAATGGTCATCCATGGTATGTATCGCGGTTAGTCACTACAGGTTGGTCATAATCATGGTGATGTAGTTATATAAGATCTATTGTGGTCTTGAAACTAGTTTCTTAAGTAACTAGCGGTTTTAATTCCACGGATAACCCTTAGCTGGGTGAACTGCGCGTATGCAATGATCCTTACATGGTTTTTTTTTTCCTGTTTGTGTGACATTATTACTATTTTTGATCCTCAACGGTATTCGTCCGCGTTTCGATGATTTGTCCGTACGAAAAGTGGTTTGGATCATTCCTATGATCTTAACTGTATTTTTAACCATTGGTCATCCATGGAATTTACCGCGGTTCGGATTGTCTTAATCAAGGTAATGCTGTTATGTGTGGTCATTTTTGGCCATGGAAAGCAGTTTCTTAAGTAGTTCGCGTTTTATTACCTCGGAGAACCCTTAGGCCGAATTGCGTTTATGCAATGACCGATGATTTACCACTTTATTTGCACTGTCTTTTTTTTTAGTACTATTTTATCCTCTTTGGTATTATTTTGCGATTTAATAAGCCGTCAGTCTCGAAAGCTGCAGGTAAAGGGCAATTCCGAACCATGAAAAGTAAACATGAGTATGGTGCCAAATTGACAGCTAGGTAATCGTACTCATTTGTAATCAAACTCGGCGAGTAATTATCGATTACTTTTTATACCCTTGGAGAGGGTATATTAAAATTGTCCGGATGTTTGTAACGCATAGAAGGAAGCATCTCCGACCACATAAAGTATATATATTCTTGATCAGCATGACGAGCTGAGTGGTGATATAGCCATGTCCGTCTGTCCGTCCGTCTGTCCGTCCGTCTGTCCGTCCGTCTCTCCGTCCGTCTGTCCGTCCGTCTGTTTCTATGCTATCTCCTCCGTCAGTTTTGAAAGCTATCGTAACCAAACTTTGCACGAAGTCTTTTGGCATAAATACGCTGCACATTTGTCGGAACCGGCCGGATCGGATGACTATAGCATATAGCTGCATAAGGAACGATCGGTTGAAAAAACTAGTTTTAGTGAGAAAAACTTTTTAATTTCAATGTTATCGCTCCCAACGCTCGTATTTATAAGTTTTCAATGATTTCACATAATTTCACTAAAGTTTTTCGAAATCGGACTACTATATAGTATAGCTGCCATACAAAAAGTTAGGTCTGAAAAAAAGTCTTAGTGAGAAAAACTTTTTGTTTTCAATGTTATCGCTCCCAACGCCCGTATTTATAAGTTTTAATGATTTTACATCATTTCACCAAAATTTTTCGAAATCGGACCACTATATAGTATAGCTCCCATACAAACTGTCAGGCACATATCAAGCTCCAAGGGTATATAAACTTCGGTCGAGCCGAAGTTAGCTTGCCTCTATTTTTTATTTACTCGTGCAGGTCTCTATAAGGTACAAGTGCCCGACTTTTCGTAGATAGGGTCTGGGTCGAGCAAGCTGTGCACAATTTGTTCAGAGTAAATTGTTGTTGGAAATGTTTACACTTTTCCCCAAGTGCTCAAGTGCTCAACAAAGTGAACACCCCAACTGTTTATATAACACAGCCCAACAGTGATTTTGGTGCTATGCTGGTAGGATATGCCATAATCATCAATAATCATCAATTTGGTGCCGTCCGATGTGTTGCTGCATCAATTGTACGACATGTTGAAATATTTTATTTTACAATTTTCACAAAATTTTTGTCTTAAGGGGAAATTTGAACCTTTTAAGCCTACATGCAAACAGCTTCTCTCTGTTGCTTAAACAAGCACAAATAAAGGTAACAACAAAGTTTTTTATTATATTTCGTTTTGGTCTAGTTTGTATAATTTGTTTAACAGATGTGCAGGACTATTTAGTAGCCATCTTATTAAATGCTGTTTTGCCATCGGCCGTCCAATTCAAGGATGAATA
Source organism: Lordiphosa clarofinis (assembly GCA_018904275.1). Classification (NCBI taxonomy): domain Eukaryota; kingdom Metazoa; phylum Arthropoda; class Insecta; order Diptera; family Drosophilidae; genus Lordiphosa; species Lordiphosa clarofinis. The sequence continues at coordinate 52,379 of JAEIGQ010000297.1, read as the reverse complement.
TGGAAAACGCAACAAAAAGCTACAATTGCAGACTGTCAGGAAAGCTTTGTGCTGAGATTGCCAAAACTTAACGACTTTCAGCGACAGCTTAACAGGATCACCAATACATATTTCTGTGCTGGACTAACTATGCAACCATTCCTGATAGTAGAAGGCGTATCAGATGCAGATATAAAAAGGTTTTTTATGTATTTTAATAACAATTTACTTTGTTTTCCGTCATTTATTCAGAGCCTTTATATTTGTTTCAAGACATTCCAAATTCTTTCATTAGAATACCCCCAATGCTTGCCAGCTTGCTTGGATGTTCATCCAAAAATATTTTTTTTTTAGGGGATAAAAATGTGAAAAATGTGCTTTTAAATGTGATTCATATTAATTCTCAAAATATCTAACATTAATATTCAAAATGTTGCTATGATATTTCGCTTAAAGTATATAAAAAGAAACAACACTTAAAAAAAATGTTTAAAATTTTAGATATTAAATCCAAAATTAATCTCAGAAAAAAAATTTATTTTGAAAAATTGACCGATTTGATATGACTCTGACCAAGTTTACGCTCGAAATGTCCAGCAAAAATATGTAAAATGTTGCTATGGTATTCCCCTTAAAGGATTTAAAGAGCAAAATCACAAAAAATTTTTTCAAATTTTGCAGATTTAATCCGTAACTCATCCCATATATTGGTAGCATATTTAAAATTTTTTGGTTTTTAAGGCAAGAGAGCGCGGCCACTAAATATAGTCCAATCGCAGCAAACTTTTATTATTATATCTTTTGGGACGAAAACGATAGTTTTGCCGCCCAGGCAAATGCAAAAATCAAAATCTCAAATGTATTAAAATTCTTTAAAAAAAATACCAACAAAAAATTTGAAAAATTTACCCTTTTGGTATGATTCTGGCCAGGCTGACTCTTAAAATAAGACACATTCATATTTAAAATGTTGCTATGATATTCCCCTAAAAGGATGTAAAAAGAATAAACACATAAAATTTTTTTGGAATTTTTAGAAATGAAATTCGAATCTCATCCCCCCCTCATTTCCCTATACATTTCAAATTTTCGATTTTGAGGGCGAACGCGCGTCCACTAAATGAAGTCCGATCGCTGCCAAACTTTTTGCATATCTATTGGGACCAAAACGAACCCTTTTCCGCCCGGTATTTTGAAATCTATTTTTAAGGGCCAGTCTAGTACTCATGTATGAACAAACTGAGTATATAATTTCATTTAAAATAAACGTAAAGAAGCAAGCCTTAATTGATATGCAAATAATAAAAAATTTTCGTCTTTCCACTATATCTTGGAAACAAGAGCTGATGGAACGAAACCGAAACCAGTTTTGGAATCAGTAAACATAAACTTATCATATTTTTAAACAGGGCTGCACCTCACAAAGATGGTAATTTTGTTGGCCTGTGTTATTTAGCGTTAAATATGGAATTCGTATATATAAAGTGTGTTACACTATTTTTTAGTGTTGTTTAGTTTAAATATGAAAAAAATTTTATTTAAATATAAAAATATTTAATTAATTTTTTTTATTAATTTTTTAAATTTATTTAGTTTGTCCTGAATCATGAGCAGGAATCCGATTGGAGCCACAGTACCACCCACAACCAGTTGGATCCTGAATTGATATCGAAATGATTTTGCGACGCCCCAGGAGCTCGCAAAATATATTCTTACTTACATTACTATTACTAAACATGTCTCATATACCTTACCCTTAGTATTAAGCTAAGCCGCACGAAGCGCACCAAACAGTGTCATCTAGTTTTCTTACATACCTATATATATCCTACCTTATCTTAAACATGTTACCTTAACCTAATTATTAAGCTAATATCGCACACGAAAAAAAAAAAAGATAATTTATATATATATATATATATATCCTAACTTATCTTATTTATAACCTAATTATTAAGCTAAGTCGCACGAAGCGCACCAAACGTTGTTATTTAGTTCCTACCTCATTACTAAGCTAAGACGCACAAAGCGCATTCATTGAAGTCTCATTTTTTATAAGTTCCTTAAAAACCTAAGAAATAAAAGATCCAAAACACGCGCCCACATTCAAACGCGCGCCACCTATCGATCACCCACAGCTGACGATAGACAGGGCGCCATTTATCGAAATCGCGCGCTCTGCCACGGTCAGCTGTGATCGCTGCCGCCGTCGACTGCGCTTGGCTGCCTATAAAAGCCAAGTCCCAGCGAGCAGACAGGCACTTAGTCCGCGACTTCAGTCGAGTCAACATCTTGGAACACCAGAACCAGCAGTAAGTATTGATCACCCCAACCAAGGAATCTTGTGCGATTTACGAATCGGCTCGATTGGCTCCTGGTGTGCGATTTACGAATCGACACCCGTGTCTGGACGGGATTCCCGGTTGAATAGCACCGTCGCGCGCCCACCCAGACTTCCAATGCCCAATCCCCTGGCCGGCAACGGATGAGCCTCAGGTTGGACGATTTCCGAATCGGCTCCCTGACCAAAATCTCAGGTTGGACGCACTGCATCCATCAGCGCAACTCCTCAGTATCTTGACCAAGGGGTCGTGTGCGATTTTCGAATCGGCTCGACCGGCTCCCGGTGCGATTTCGAATCGGCACCCGTGTCTGGACGGGATTCCCGGTTGAATAGCACCGTCGCGCGCCCACCCAGACTTCCAATGCCCAATCCCCTGGCCGGCAACGGATGAGCCTCAGGTTGTACGATTTCCGAATCGGCTCCCTGACCAAAATCTCAGGTTGGACGCACTGCATCCATCAGCGCAACTCCTCAGTATCTTGACCAAGGGGTCGTGTGCGATTTTCGAATCGGCTCGACCGGCTCCCGGTGTGCGATTTCCGAATCGGCACCCGTGTCTGGACGGGATTCCCGGTTGAATAGCACCGTCGCGCGCCCACCCAGACTTCCAATGCCCAATCCTCTGGCCGGCAACGGATGAGCCTCAGGTTGTACGATTTCCGAATCGGCTTCCTGACCAAAATCTTAGGTTAGAGGGTCCAACGCCAGTGAACAAGTTCAAGCAGAGCACGGCCACGACACACGTGGGTAGATACGCTCCGACAAGCACGACTCGGAGCAATCCCCCGGTCCCTGGGTGGCCCCCGGAACACGCCCAAGAAGAACACATACATTTCGAGACAAATAAAGTAACACTCACCAACTACGACTCTGACTATTTTCTGGGCAGGGGGGAACGATTTCAGTAGAGATAGAGGAACCAAGCGTCCCAGAATCAAATAATATCTGTGACAGACCCTGGCAGACGGCGAGCTACATCCGTGCCACGAAAAGAGGGCGTTACAGTGGCGCCCGAGCAGGGACCTTGGTTACTTCTAGCGGAATAAGTATAACTGAATCGTCCTCCAGTTACCCCGCCATGACTGACCACGGGAAACTCCCACGTAGTTGGGTGTTTAACGTCAACAAAACACAACTAGAAGCCTATGCGAAAGAGTTCGGCTTAGAACCGGAAGCACTATCAGAGGATCTTCGACGACAAGTCTCGGAATTCATCCGCGACCAAGAGCATCAAGAAAACAACGAGATAACCCGCACACGAATCATGACCTTAGCTCAAAAACACGCCCGAGTACCATCACCCGCCCCACCTACCTTAGCAACCAGTAAACCACCAGGAGACCTAAAATCAACTCTCCCAATCCCACCAGCCTCGGTACCGTCTCTCCCGATCCCACCAGGTGCAACCCACTCCACGCCCAAAGCAGAGATCAACTTGCCGACGAATCCCACCGAACCAGAAAAAAATACCAAGATAACCTCGAGCACGAGCAACGCAAAGGTAACGGCAATTAGCACTATTCGAAGTTGGGGCGAAGAGTTCGATGGCCAGGGCAACCCCTCGAATTCATCAGCCGCACCGAAGAGTTGGCCGGCGCTTACGGCATTGAACTGGATCAGGCAGCCGGGGCCATGGTAATAATGCTACGAGGTGACGCACTTGACTGGTGGCACACCCACCCGATCGCCATGCCGGATTGGGAGTCATTCAAACGAGAATTCCTCGGGTATTACGTACCGACCGACTACCAAGAACGGGCAATGGAGCAGATAGCCCGACGGCACCAGGGCTGGATCGAACCGACTAAAGAGTTCGTCCGGGAAATGCGCAAAATCATGCGATTCACCCAACTTAGCGAAGAGCAAAAACTCGAGTGGATATACCGAAACAGTAGGGTGGATTTCCGACACTATGCCAAACGGAGGGAATTTCGGACACTGGGGGAATACCTTTTACTAGCCGAAGAATTCGAACAGCTGCAGGCCAGCGTCAACAACTGGAACACGCCACAACAGGCAAATCCCCTCGTCCAGGCGACGGGCAATAAACTCCCAGAATCGGATCTGTGCGCAGATGCAAAAGTCCGGGACACTTCGCACGAAGCTGCCCAAACCCACCCAGACTATACTGCTGGGTATGTGGACGAGACAATGTCCGCACCAAAGAATGCTGCCGACAGTTTGAGGGAAACGGCATACGCCCCCGGGATCAGAGCGGGACCCTCAGGGGCAGGACACCAGGGAGTCCGCCCCTAACACGCCTAAAGTTTAAGGGGACGCCGCCTCCTAGCGCAAGTCAGCGTGGGCAAAGGCGGATGCCAGGTATGGGGCACCATCGACACCGGCGCTACCCGAAGCTTCATGAGCGAAGCAATGGCCAACAAAATCTCCAAACATGGTCGCTGGGTACCCACAAAAGAGGTAATCACCCTGGCCGACGGCACACCCGAGTCGTGACACGAGCCCTAGAACTGCAACTCCTCCTGGGGGAAAATTACCCCAAAACCACGTTTCTAATCCTCCCAGAATTAATTGGAGAGATACTATTCGGCATCGACTTCTTAAACCACTGTCGGGCGCAATTTACCTGCGGAGGACTAACTACCATCATTGAACAAACCGGCAAACAAAGGAAGGTACGACGGCGCCGGACCCGACCAAGTAATGCACACCCGGTGGACCCACCCCCCGCACCAAACGAAACCCTGGGCTGGGCGATCATAAACGAAGACCCCGACACCGACATCACCGATGCCGAAGTAGAGCACTTTCTAGAGAAGGAACTAGCACAGTTTAAAGGCATGTCCGGGACCAGCCCAATCGCTAGCCACCGAATATACATGAAGGATGAAAGACCCATAAAACAAAGGTATTTCCCACGGAACCCAGCGATGCAGGCTATCATCCACAAACTGGTCAAAGAGCTCATTGATCCAGACCTCATCGAGCCGTCCCACTCGGCATACAGCGCACCAGTGGTACTCGTCCGAAAGAAAAACAATGAGTGGAGGCTCTGCATTGACTACAGACAGCTGAACGCCCACTCCGAAAAAGATGCGTACCCCGTTCCCCGGATGGACCACATTCTAAACCAACTCCTAGAAGCAAAATTCATAAGCACTCTGGACTTTAAAAGCGGATACTGGCAAATCCCGATGGATGCCCAATGCAAACAATATACGGCATTCACGGTACCTGGACTGGGCCTATTCCAATGGAAGGTCATGCCATTCGGATTACACACGGCCCCCGCTACTTTCCAAAGGGCACTAGACAGTATCATAGGCCCAGAGTTGCAGCCATTCGCATTCGCATACCTCGACGACATTGTGGTCATCGGGCGAACAAAGCGGGAACATCTACAGAAGCTCCAGGAGGTCCTTAGGCGACTCCGCCAGGCAAACTTGCGGATCAACCCGAAAAATGCCATTTTTTAAAAAAACAGCTTAAGTACCTCGGACATGTGGTTAGTGCCCAAGGCATCCACACAGACCCAGACAAGGTCAAAGCTATCCGGGACCTGCCCAGACCCAAAACAACCCGGGAGGTACATAGTTTTGTCGGGGTGGCATCCTGGTACCGGCGGTTCGTGGCAAACTTTACCGAACTCGCAAAACCCCTATACTCCGTAATGAAAAAGGGAAAGAAATTTGAGTGGACCTCGGAGCAGGAAGAAGCGTTCACAGCACTCAAAAATGCTCTGACCGAGGCGCCCGTGCTCTCCTGCCCCGACTTCACGAAAACATTTGTACTTCAATCCGACGCCAGTGACACTGGGCTGAGGGCAGTGCTAACGCAGGAAGACGAGGAGGGCGAACACGTAATCGAATACGCGAGCCGGAAGATGCGAAAGGAAGAACTCAACTACTCAGCAACCGAAAAAGAGTGTCTGGCCATTTTCTGGGGGGTCCATAAGATGCGTATGTACCTCGAGGGCTACCATTTCATTGTGGTAACCGACCACTTAGCCCTTAAATGGATGAACTCCATAGAGAGCCCGTCCGGACGAGTGGCACGATGGGCCCTCGCTCTCCAGCCATATTCATTCGAGGTACGATACCGAAAAGGCAAGCTAAACGTGGTGGCTGACGCCCTTTCTCGGTTTCCTACCGAAGAAATACGGAGCATAGAGGCAACCGCGGACAAATGGATTCGGGACAAACTCATCCAGGTCCAGCAAACCCCCGCTGCATGGCCCGACTACACGACCCAAAATGGGCAATTATACCGACACCTGCCATCATCCGTACGCGACGAAGATACCCAGCCATGGAAACTATGCGTCCCGAGACCCCAACGAAACCAAGTACTCGTCGAGAACCACTGCCAATCACCCGCTGGACACCTAGGGGTCCGGAAAACAAAACACCGGATCATGTCGAGATATCACTGGCCAGGCATGCATCGCGACATAGTAAAATTCGTCCACCAGTGTCCAAACTGCCAGCAATATAAAGTCTTACAACAGCAAGCCTCGGGAAAAATGCTGACCAAAATCGCAGAGACCCCCTGGGAGACTATGTGTGTCGACTTCGTGGGTCCCCTCCCTCGGTCAACCCACGGGAATACTATGATCCTGGTGTTCATCGACAAATTTTCCAAATGGGTGGAACTGGCAGCAGTACGCAGGGCCACGGCCGACATCGTACTTAGGGTATTCAGAGAGCGGATACTGACCCGCTATGGAACCCCAAAAATACTAATATCGGACAACGGCGTACAATTTACCAGCCGAAAAGTCAAGGCACAGATGGAGGCTTGGGGGTCCAGCAACAGTTCACCGCACCTTACACCCCCAGGAAAACCCTGCCGAACGAGCAAATAGGACCATCAAAACTATGATTGCCCAATTCACGGGGGAGCGCCACAACCGCTGGGATGAAGCACTAGCCGATCTGGGGTTGGCCTTCAACAGCAGCCGATCTGAATCCACTGGTTACAGCCCGGCGTACCTTCTATATGGTCGCGAACTACGACTACCGGGAAACCTATTCGGCTGTTAACGAAGAGAACAAAGAGGAAAGATGGGCTCGGATAAGAGAAACTCTTGACCTGGCACGACGCAATTTGGAAAAAGCCGCGCAAACCCAAGCGCACGCGTACAATCTCCGGAAGCGAGACTGGAGACCACGAATAGGCGAACTAGTATGGGTACGACAACACCCCCTGTCCAAGGCGGCCGACAATTTCGCAGCCAAACTAGCGCCCAAATATGACGGCCCTTGTAAAGTCCTCGCCTTCGTATCACCAGTCATCGTAAAGGTCAGGAACGAACGAACCGGCAAGATCCAAAGAGCATACGTGAACTACCTCAAGAAAGCCTACGGGGACCTAACAAACAAAACGCCTGAACCCGACGAAACGACACTCGAGGGTCGATAACCATCTGTTTTCAAATTCAAACCAAACCGCGCGCGCGCCCAAACTACCATTGATCGACCTCGACCCACCACTAATACATATCGAACACATGGACCTATCGATAATGAGCACGATCGATAGACCCACCGCCGCCTATAAAAGCGGCCGTCAGACGTGCAGCCAGCTCACTACAAACGCAACCGCCGTCAGACTCGCAGCATTGTGGACCATAAACTCGAGGAAGCCCAGAAGCGGGGCCGCCAAAAATGGGAGGCTGTCCAAGCGCGTACAATACTGCTACCGATTAGCAACACACCTAGACCCACTGCACGGGTGAGCCAGCAGGCACCTCGGCGACGGGACTCCATCCTGGTCCAGGCAGGCGAGAACATACAGCTCCCCGACCGGGAGGCTGGACTCTTTCTGCGGCCACCAAGAACCGCATCGCTCACACACCCAGCGCCGCATCGGCCCCGGTCAAGATTTCCAAAGAACAGGCAGCCCCACCGGCACAGGTCCCCACAACCACGCCGGCCCACTCAACCAAGCCACCAACACCACGCCAAAAGCCCGGCCATGTCCCACCTAACCCCGACAAACCACCCGACGGCAAGGCCAAGACGGCACCGGCGAAGGCACGGTCAGCTGCTCGGTGACGCATCACACAGCGACACCCCCCACAGCAACAGCACGCCCAGAAAGAGCCCCCCCGGCACAGACTTCGCGCCAGGCACAACCTCCACGCCAAGCCCCACCACCAGCAACGCCTCGCACAACAACACCTCAAACAACGATGCCGCATACCAAGAGGGCCACCACAGAACCAGTCCTACGCTCGGCGTCCAATTTGGCAACCCCGGCCACACACAAGGCAAAGGCCCTAAACCCACGCCCTTTCGGACAACGCCCACTGTGCCACCTCGGAATCATCGAAACCGGGACCACTCGCAGCCTGCAAAGGATTCCAAAGGATTCAAAAAGCGAGTCCAGGAACCACAAATCCCGTGGAGAACGCCGACAAAAGTTGAGTGGGATATCCGAGTGGCCAGCCGACAAGAAATCCGCATCGTAAGAGAAGACGACACCATAAGCCTACACGCGGATGAAAGTTGGATTCCCCCACAAACAAGACGCTGGGAGATAGCGACCACCATCCCACTCTCAGACACCGTGGAAAGGGCCATCGAGGCAATGCGAGAAGCCTGGGCACCAGGAAAGCAGACCTCGAGACGGATGATAAACAATGGGACCCCAATCCAGGTCCGAATCGGCCGCCAGGGGTCGATTAAGGTGCAAGCAAAAGACGCGAGCTGGTAAAAGAGGGGGGAGTGCGACGCCCCAGGAGCTCGCAAAATATATTCTTACTTACATTACTATTACTAAACATGTCTCATATACCTTACCCTTAGTATTAAGCTAAGCCGCACGAAGCGCACCAAACAGTGTCATCTAGTTTTCTTACATACCTATATATATCCTACCTTATCTTAAACATGTTACCTTAACCTAATTATTAAGCTAAGTCGCACGAAGCGCACCCAACATTGTCATTCATACATATCTATATATATATCCTACCTTATCTTATTTATAACCTAATTATTAAGCTAAGTCGCACGAAGCGCACCAAACGTTGTTATTTAGTTCCTACCTCATTACCAAGCTAAGACGCACAAAGCGCATTCATTGAAGTCTCATTTTTTATAAGTTCCTTAAAATCTAAGAAATAAAAGATCCAAAAACACGCGCCCACATTCAAACGCGCGCCACCTATCGATCACCCACAGCTGACGATAGACAGGGCGCCATTTATCGAAATCGCGTGCTCTGCCACGGTCAGCTGTGATCGCTGCCGCCGTCGACTGCGCCTGGCTGCCTATAAAAGCCAAGCCCCTGCGAGCAGACGGGTCACTTAGTCCGCGACTTCAGTCGAGTCAACATCTTGGAACACCAGAACCAGCAGTAAGTATTGATCACCCCAACCAAGGAATCTTGTGCGATTTACGAATCGGCTCGATTGGCTCCTGGTGTGCGATTTACGAATCGACACCCGTGTCTGGACGGGATTCCCGGTTGAATAGCACCGTCGCGCGCCCACCCAGACTTCCAATGCCCAATCCCCTGGCCGGCAACGGATGAGCCTCAGGTTGTACGATTTCCGAATCGGCTCCCTGACCAAAATCTCAGGTTGGACGCACTGCATCCATCAGCGCAACTCCTCAGCATCTTGACCAAGGGGTCGTGTGCGATTTTCGAATCGGCTCGACCGGCTCCCGGTGTGCGATTTCCGAATCGGCACCCGTGTCTGGACGGGATTCCCGGTTGAATAGCACCGTCGCGCGCCCACCCAGACTTCCAATGCCCAATCCCCTGGCCGGCAACGGATGAGCCTCAGGTTGTACGATTTCCGAATCGGCTCCCTGACCAAAATCTCAGGTTGGACGCACTGCATCCATCAGCGCAACTCCTCAGTATCTTGACCAAGGGGTCGTGTGCGATTTTCGAATCGGCTCGACCGGCTCCCGGTGTGCGATTTCCGAATCGGCACCCGTGTCTGGACGGGATTCCCGGTTGAATAGCACCGTCGCGCGCCCACCCAGACTTCCAATGCCCAATCCTCTGGCCGGCAACGGATGAGCCTCAGGTTGTACGATTTCCGAATCGGCTTCCTGACCAAAATCTTAGGTTAGAGGGTCCAACGCCAGTGAATAAGTTCAAGCAGAGCACGGCCACGACACGCGTGGGTAGATACGCTCCGACAAGCACGACTCGGAGCAATCCCCCGGTCCCTGGGTGGCCCCCGGAACACGCCCAAGAAGAACACATACATTTCGAGACAAATAAAAGTAACACTCACCAACTACGACTCTGACTATTTTCTGGGCAGGGGAACGATTTCAGTAAAGATAGAGGAACCAAGCGTCCCAGAATCAAATAATATCTGTGAGCAGACCCTGGCAGACGGCGAGCTACATCCGTGCCACGAAAAAGAGGGCGTTACAATTTATATAAAAGATTAAATTTAAAAATGTTTACTTACTGTGCGATTCCAACTCGGAGCCATTGGTCTGAGTTGGAATGCCGTCCCTCTCTACCAGTTGAGCTATTTCACGAGTTGGTGGCAAAGCGTCTAGAACACTACTTGAATAGAATGGAACTTAACAACTGCCTAAAAACATGAGAACACTTGTAAAAAGAAAATTTGGTCATGAAGTGTGTTTATATTTAAATCAAAGAGAAAATTAGTTGATTATAATACAAAAATGGCATAGAAAAATTAAATATGATTGTATTAGTTTTTTGTACTATGCCATTTTTCCCTGAGTGTAGTAAAGCCAAAACTTCTTCTCCATCCACTTTTGTCTTTGCAAAAAGCCTGTTATTCTTTTCCACGGACACCACGGCAGCTACAACTGCTTTCTTCAGGTGCACTTCGTCTCTATCCCTCTGGCGTAGTTTTCCAATTTTTTTATATTTGTTTGTTTTCTGAATATTTACCTCCCCGTACTCATGATGGCGTTGGTGCAGGCTCTTCTCGGATTAAATCTGCCGTGGGACTAAGGATGCTATTATTTCATTTTCGGGCTCCTGTCTCTTTCTCCTGGCAGACCTCTCGTTGAAAACGCGGCGTCCACCATTAAGTAGGAATTCGTCTGCCCGCAGGAGAAACAACGTGCGTCATGGAACGCTGACTTGCAAGAATCTTGTGAGCCTCCCCCCTGCTGCTTTCGATAAAAATCTGGAGGCAGCCCACAGCTGTGACATAGATACAAATGGAAAAGAGAGTAGCACAATGATTCTCCTCCTGTTGTGCCTGTTCTTGGGGTTCCATTTGCACCCTCTCTACGCTGAGAAAAAATTTTCTTACTAGATTTTAGGAAACAGTAAGCCTTAAATACAAAAATGGATTGGAAATGGTGTAATATTTTACCTAAACAGGTCAAATCTGGACTAAAATTTCAAAATTTAGGCAAACATTTTTAGACTTGATTTGGTTGCAATCATCGAATTGAAAGCGGTATTTTGTGACCGTTGCATTTCCGCACATAGCAATTTGGAAAACTATTCATGACAAGATTGCTCTAAACATGACCATTGTCATGCAGTTTTTTGAACCGATATGCTTTTGATATGAAAACCTAGAATAATTGAAAATATATGACCCATTCTTTACTCCATTGAGGACAAATCTTGAAAATTAACCTCCTAGAACCGATTTCAACCCGCTAGCGGTAACCATATTAAAATAAGTTAGAGGGCAAAGTCTGCAGAATCGTTCTATCACAGTGAGACGTGTTTTCCAATTTAAGGGGGTATTCCTCATGCCAAGAGTGTTTTTTGGACCTTTAAAAAAAAAAAAATATAGAGGCAAGCTAACTTCGGCTCGACCGAAGTTTATATACCCTTGGAGCTTGATATGTGCCTGACAGTTTTTATGGCAGCTATACTATATAGTGGTCCGATTTCGAAAAATCTTGTTGAAATTATGTAACATCATTGAAAACTTAAAAATACGAGCGTTGGGAGCGATATCATTGAAAACAAAAAAGTTTTTCTCACTAGGACTATTTTTCAGACCTAACTTTTGTATGGCAGCTATACTATATAGTTGTCCGATTTCGACAAGGCTTGGTGAAATTATGTGAAATCATTAAAAACTTATAAATACGAGCGTTGGGAGCGATATCATTGAAAACAAAAAAGTTTTTCTCACTAGGACTATTTTTCAGACCTAACTTTTGTATGGCAGCTATACTATATAGTTGTCCGATTTCGACAAGGCTTGGTGAAATTATGTGAAATCATTAAAAACTTATAAATACGAGCGTTAGGAGCGATATCATTGAAAACAAAAAAGTTTTTCTCACAAAAACTAGTTTTTCAACCGATCGTTCCTATGGCAGCTATATGCTATAGTCATCCGATCCGGCCGGTTCCGACAAATGTGCAGCGTATTTGTACCAGAGAACTGCAAAACGTATCAAAAACGTATACGCATACGTATTGCTTCAAATGCTTCAATGCTTCAATGCGTATCATGTCAAAAAACGTATGCGTACTTCAATACGCATTTTTAAAAAAATACGTATACGTATACTTCATAATGCGTATGCTTATTTGTACTACGTTTACGTATACGTCAAAAGTACGTACACTACTTATTTAAATTTGAGCCATACGCACACTACGCTTAAAATCTGTGCGTATACGCAAAACAAATGCGTATACGCACTTTTTTTCAGGATTCTCAAAGTACCGTACAAAGTATCGTACTTATGTTTGGTACACAAAAAGTAGTAGAGTACACGGAGTGTAAAACGAATTTAGATACAGACTTTGTGATTGGTGAGATAATTAAACCATTTACAGTGACTGAAGACTTATTAAATCGCCAAAAAAACCAAAGAGGATAAAAATAGTAATTATGAAAAACGTAATTGCCAACCAACTAAAAAATGATGTCAGGATCAATGCATAGGCGCCATTCGCAGGTAAGGGATCTCAATGGTGATAAAACCGCGAAATGATTAAGAAATTGATTTTCAAGACCACAAACTATCACACATAACTGCATTGCCCTGTCTATAACAATACCAAACCGCGATTAATACATACCAAGGATGACCAAAGGTAAAGAACATAGCCAAGATCTTAAAAACTGTTTCAAACCACTGTCTGTTACTGCCAAATCATTATATCGCGGAAAAATACCAAGGAGGATCAAAAAATCTAATAATGCCAAACAAACTTTACTTTGGAGATAGTGAAAAATTATGTCAGGATCAATGCATAGGCCCAATATGCAGCTAAGAGGTCTCCATGGTAACAAAACCGCGAAATGCTTAAGAAACTGCTTTTCAAAGCCACAAATGATCACACATAACTACATTGCCCTATCTATGACAATACTGAACCGCGATAAGTACCACGGATGACCGAGGGTAGAGAATAGAGCCAAGATCTTAAAAACTTTTTCAAACCACTGTCTAATACTGACAAATCGTTAAATCGCGGAAAAATACCAAAGAGGATTAAAAAAATGTAATAATGCCAAACAAACATAACCATTGAATAAATAAACACTCATTACAATTGGAACTATTTTTGAATAACGCTTATGCCATACATCTGGTAGGATTTTATACAAATTTACTTGAGAAAATTGTGGATAACGGTCATCCATGGTTCGCGTGGTTCACCATCTCAAATCTCTTGATCTTTAACATCTTTCTATTCGCCCGTATTCGTTATAAAAATCTAATCTCATAATAAATGTTTGCAAATTTGGCGATCTTGGACCACTTGATCTTCACCTCCTTACCAGTCTATTTACTCGTTAATTAAATAAATATCAAATTTTGCGAATTTTGCAATATTTTTGGATTGGGAGGCCTACAACCCATATTTGCCCGTTGACAGTTGCCAATTACTTATTATTCATAAAAATCTAAACTTATAAAATGTTTGCAAATTTCGCGGTTTTGTTGGACCGATTTGCCATTCGACAATTGCCAACTACTTTAAACACGCGACTTTATTTTATATTTAGAAGAAGATTAATAGCTATGATAATATAATTTTAACGAGATTACTGTACACGGTAAGACCGAGGATTAGTTCTGGCTAAAATAAACTCAAAACATGATAAACTAGCTAAATAAGTATTCCGCTAAGTAAAAAAAAAAACAAATGTAACGAAGACACTTAGATTTTCCATAGAAATTACAAAGTACGCATAAATGAAGCACAAATGAAGCATAAATGAAGCAAAATGAAAATGCCTACTGCTCAGTTAAAATACGTATATAATGCGTACTTTTTCAAATGCTTCAGCGTACATATACGTATTTCAACTTTTGCGTATACGTAGTACGCATACTCAGTTTTTTTGAAATGCGTAGTGTGCGTATGCGTAGCCTACTATTTCTAATGCGTATGCGTACATATGCGTACTTAAAAAAATACGTAGTACGCACGTAGTACGCATTAATGACTACGCATTGCAGTTCTCTGATTTGTACCAAAAGACTTCGTGCAAAGTTTGGTTACGATAGCTTTAAAACTGACGGAGGAAGCATAGCATAGAAACAGACGGACGGACAGACGGACAGACGGACGGACAGACGGACATGGCTATATCAACTCAGCTCGTCATGCTGATCAAGAATATATATACTTTATGTGGTCGGAGATGCTTCCTTCTCTGCGTTACAAACATCCGGACAATTTTAATATACCCTCTCCAAGGGTATAAAAATAAAATCAAAAATCATAAAATGCAGTTCTAGAATGGTGACAAGTCTGCGTCGATTGCATATAATTTGATCAAAATCGGTTTTGTAGAACTGGGGAAAAGTGACTTAGCAGTACGAAAAAAGTTGCTTTGAAAGTAGCCAAAAATTTTACTAATATTATATACTTACAGATATTAGTCGGCGATGCCAGCTGCACACAGCGGACCTTCCTCATTTTCACCAAATCTGTTTTCAGGAGCAGCTCATTTGCTCTGCGTGCCATTCTGCCTTATAATTATCGATTAAAAGCCGATTAATAATCGATATCGCTCTGGGCGACAATATCTTAACATTCAAATTCAAGAACCAGCCGTTATATCACAGTTTTATTGACTGGAAAGTTATTTCCTTAAAAATTTCTCTTTTTAGCGAAGACATAGCTAAATGGGCTATATCTTCTGAAGTATTTCGAATTTCAAAAAATCCTTTTGGGGCGATATTCTTAAATATCCAAGCTATAAAAAAATGCAAAGAAAAAATACCACAATTCACACGAAAAAATAAATCGACAAAAAAATTTTTGCACATGAGGAATACTCCCTTAATACCTATTCAAAACCGCATAATCATTAAAACAAGATTAAAAGGTTAATTCCGCAGATATCACAAAAAACTAGTAAGCGCGAGTTCCCAAGCCAAAGAAACCCATTCTCAGTCCACTCTTTGTCATAAAGAAATCCCGTGTCCAAGTCTTAACTTTGACACCAAATCAAAATTTGTAGAAATTTATTGCCAAAAAACGCCTAAAATTGCCTAAATATTTAGGAAAAATTACCTAAAAAGGCGCCAAGGCCATTGGGGCCCTAAGTTTTAGGCATTCCGATTTTAGGCAAACTATGCCCTAAAAGTTAGGTACAAATTGTCTTAGTTTCAAGGATTGTCATGTTCTAAGATTGAGAAAATAGTTTACTATACTTAAAGGTATGATATGAACTTTAATTAAGGTATGAATTATCTTTTTGTTGGTTTTGGCGACCTCTTCTTAGTTATTTTAGAAATAGTTGAAAGCAGGCTAAAGGTCATGAACATTTTATGTGCTTTATTGTGAAATAAAACACACTTTGATTTTTCTCTCCAATATATTTAGATATGCCGTCGGCAATCGTCATCAGGGCTGTATAAACAATAACACAAAAAAACACGAATTTTTACACTTGATAAAAAACAAAAGTTTACAAAATGTTTACATACAGAGAGCAACAGCGTCCAATCAGTCAGCTGCGGAGTTTGAAACTGAGTCTATTTTCTAATTGCTATGGTCAAGTAGGTGTATGTATTTTGTCAAGTAAATGTCTGTATATGTGAGCGCAATTTTCCGTATCTGCTTTGAAGTTCATCCGAGTGGGCGCGGAACTTATGTACAACATTTCTAAAGTGAACCGTTTGTTATATTGTTGTTCCTGGTGTAGTATGCTCACATTTGCGAAATCAGCTGTGTGTCTGCTCTCAGCACAGTGGGCCGCCAGTGCTGTTTTTTGGATTGGTGTCTCGTCTCGCCGTTTTATATCTGACTTGTGTCCTGATAGTCTAGTTTTTATACCCTGTACCCATTGAAAATGTGTGTGTCTGCTCTCAGCACAGTGGGCCGCCAGTGCTGTTTTTTGGATTGCTGTCTCGTCTCGCCGTTTTATATCTGACTTGTGTCCTGATAGTCTAGTTTTTATACCCTGTACCCATTGAAAATGGGTAAAAGGAGATCATGAAGTTGTGCAAATGTATGTAACAGGGAGAAGGAAACATTTCCGACCCTATAAAGTATATATATTTTTGATCAGCATCAACAGCCAAGTCGATTTAGCCATGTCCGTCTGTTCGTCCGCCTGTCTGTCCGTCTGTCCGTCCGTCCGTCTGTCCGTATGAACGCGTCGATCTTAGAGATGGTAAGAGATAGAGGTTTGACGTGTATGGGACAAATGCTTCTTTTATATGTACGCAGATCAAGTTTGTTGCAAATTTTGGCCACGCCCCCTCCCGCCCCCGAAATTTGGAAAAAACGTTATATCTCCTACAGTTTTGAAGATGGACGAATCAAACCTTTAAGAGATAGTTAGTAATTAGCAAATTGAATGATTTGCCGAAGAAATGATAAAGATCGGATGAACGGTTCGCAACTTATGAGCACAAATGTGAAAAATAGCCGAGTTAAAAAAGTGTTGCATACTTTTCGGATGGTCACACTAAGGAACGCAAGAAAACTGTTAAACATGTTTTTTCATGAGTAACGGGTATATCGAAGTCGGTTAGAACCGACTTTAACTTACGCTCTCGTTTTATGCGTTTATGTGTATGTGTGCGTGTGTGTTTGTTTGTGTATGTGTGTGTGTTTGTCAATTGTACAGGGTATTTCGAAGTCGAGCTTCTCGACTGCAACGGTCTTACTTGTTAATTTCGATTTTGTCGTGCCAATATATACCCTATCGCATACAGTGGCTCCGTCTCCTGCACAAGGGATTTTGTAGATTAAGTTACTTTTTTCCAGCGTAGGTATTTGGCTCTTTGTATTCGTAAAAAATATTTTATTTGTGTGTATCGGCTTATGGGCTATGGCAACTCTGTCTTTGTTATAGAAATCGGAACGGATCAGACGATCGGAAAAAAGATGGTATGTATACAACCGATTTGTATATCCTAGGTGTTATTTCCTTTGGTGTCCAATTCTCGGTTTTACTCTTCCTCAATAGGCCATATGTATTGTGTGTGAGGGAAAATTGTTTGATTTAAGAATTTTAGTTATTCGTTTTTTGTTGTTTTTATGGAAAATTGGATCACTCACTTCTAAGACTTTTCTAATGAAATTTCGTGCTGTGTTGAGTATGATGTTTTTGGGGTACTTAGAATGGTAATTTATCAGGTATGAATTATCTAAACTTAGGCATTTTATGCCCTACAATGCAGGAATAAGTTACCTAAATTTTAAGCATCTTATGTCATAAAATTGCTGTAATTAATATTAACATTTTCGGTATAATATTTGCCAAAATAAAGAAAAGAAACTAATCCAAATTTTAGACATTTGTAGTCCTCCTCCAACTGAGGCATAAAATACTAAAGTTAAAAGAAAGTTTTGTCTTAAGATTGAGGTAATTAAAATTTAATTTTTTAGGTATTGATATGAGTTGGGAGAGGCTATGCGTATATATTAAAGTTTAAAGCTCATCTATTGCTGGCACACCTCTAACTCCAACACTAAATACGAAAGTATTTTAATCAGAAGTGCCTTTGTGTATTATTGCTAAATAAGTTCAAAAAGTCCGGACCATGATACAACTATATAAGGAGAGCTCTCTTTTCGGGACTCCAAATTTTCACTGTATTGCTGTCATTTGATTGAAAAGTTTGTGTGCGCACGAATTTTTTTATTTTCCGACGGGATTTCTATTTTATTAGGAGTTTGTAAAAATGACGAGCTAATATTGTTGCGAATATCGATGTAAAGCAGTGCCGGCCCATAGCTACCAGAAATTGAAGTCAGTTCTGGATTAATGCAAACGCGAGAGTATCTCTTGATTGTGTGAATCGGTGAACACTGAATTGCAAGTAAGACGCCAGTGGTATGGAGTAGATGCGGCCAAATGGAGAGGACAGAAAAGTGCGCTTGTGTTGGTGAACAAGAGAACTCCCTCCAGACTACAGGAGTTTAACTTGCAATGAAATCTTCACCATAAGTTCGGCTCGCATTTGCTTAGAAACACGACGAACTTGGGCTCGTGTGGAGCTTCGGATCGCCGCCTCTGGTCTGAAGAGAGCTCTCATGGCCGACAATGAAGTAAAACAGGGTTCCCCATGAAGAGAGCGCGAATTTGTGTCTGTGTCTTTCTCTAACACACAATGAAGGGTGACTTTGGCAAACATTCGGCAAGTAAGTTCGTGCTCCCGGGGCTATCGCTGGGGAACTCTGCTCTAGCCATATTGTTACGGCACTGCATTTTGGGCTGTTACCGGATAGCAAGTCATTTCAGGGCGGGATATTAACCCCAGACCGCATCGCGAATAATCACTACAGCGCCATTAGCCGGCTAGAGAGTTCCTACCGGCAACGCTCCCAAGCAGCGATTTGGCTTTTTCAGCTGCCCTAACATAGGAGCCATTTGAAAAGTGCCAAGCGAATACCAATAAAATTTAGTCATGTATATAATAAGTGTTTGTATTTCGGAGGGTGATTTGCTTTTTGTTATATTCTCTCTCTCTCTCTCTCTCTCGATATTAGCAAAAGCTGTCACACTCAGAGAAAAAATAGAGAATTTCACTCTTGAATCAAGAGCATTCGTTCTCAAAAGTAGGGTAAGAGTGAAAATTCTTGATCCAGGAGCAATATTCTTGATCCAAGTGTGAATTTTTGATCCCGACATTCTTGACTCAAGAGTTTCAGTACTTGATCCAAGTACGAATAATTCTCAAAATAAAAGACTAAAAATAATAATTAAAGGGGGTGGAGGTTTGGGTGTGACAGACACGACCGAGACCCCGGGACCGACGTGGTGTTTGTTTGCTCCGCGCTGCTCGCCACTCACCATCAGCCACCCCACCCACTTTTTTCTAAGATGTGATTGATTTTGTGTTAGTCACATAACAGATAAAAATTTTTAGTTTTACTTACTTTACTGGGACTTGAACTCGGTACCTCGAAGACTACACAGTTGGACGAGCAGCTTAACCGACTCGACTATTGTCGATAAGCTACAAGCAGCGGCGAAAGCATATTTATGAGGCAGAGCGGTTGGTATTTGGCCAGCCGCAACAGCTCGACCGTGGACCGTTTTTATTTTTATTTCATTTTATTTTTTTTTTGTGATGTTTTAAACATTTTTATTATATTATACAGACGTTTAATCACTTACTTTTGCCCAATCTTAATGTTCAACTTTAACATAATTATCGGCGCGGCACGGTCAAATGACAATGACAAACTGCGCATGCGCTGTCTCTCTTTGAAAGAGCGCGGCCAACGTTATTCTCTCAAAGTTTGCGTTTCCTCACTCCCCTTGCCTATAGAACCACATTAAGAATGAATTTGTCTCGATTCCAAGAGCGAAATTCTTGAAAATTCAAGTGCGACTAGATTTTTTTTTCAAGAGCGTTCGTACTCAAATTACACAAGTTGGTATTTGGCCAGCCGCAACAGCTCGACCGTGGACCGTTTTTATTTTTATTTCATTTTATTTTTTTTTTTGTGATGTTTTAAACATTTTTATTATATTATACAGACGTTTAATCACTTACTTTTGCCCAATCTTAATGTTCAACTTTAACATAATTATCGGCGCGGCACGGTCAAATGACAATGACAAACTGCGCATGCACTGTCTCTCTTTGAAAGAGCGCGGCCAACGTTATTCTCTCAAAGTTTGCGTTTCCTCACTCCCCTTGCCTATAGAACCACATTAAGAATGAATTTGTCTCGATTCCAAGAGCGAAATTCTTGAAAATTCAAGTGCGACTAGATTTTTTTTTCAAGAGCGTTCGTACTCAAATTACACAAGTTTACAAAAAAAGGTCATTTTTTGCAACAGAGAACTTTGCAACCGTTCCTTATGTATTTTTGGCCGCTGAACTCAGATAAATTGTCCGTTTTCTTTTAAAATCGCAATGAAAATCTGAAAATAATTAAAATAAGTAGAAACAAAGGAATACCAACTATTTTTTTCTAAGATTTTTAATATTAGCGGAAAAATTTACAGAATTTCTTAAACTTGCAAAAAAAATCGATTTATTGAAAAAAACCCACATTTTTAATGTTCAAACCCAAAAATTGGTACCTTATCAGCAAAATCAAAACTTCTTGTTTGGTTTTTCTGTAACGTCATTCAATGCAGCTTACATTAAAACAAAATTGGTTCGAATAGGACTCTTAATGTGGCCACACGACCAACAAATGTAAGGATACCTCTCTAATGCAAATATCTCGTGAACCTGACGTGCTGGAAGAAAACGGACAATTTATCTGAGTTCAGCGGCCAAAAATACATAAGGAACGGTTGGAAAGTTCTCTGTTGCAAAAAATGACCTTTTTTTGTAAACTTGTGTTATTCGTTTTAGATTTTTATGAGTGCAGTACTCGATAAACTCTGAATGCCATACCTTATATAGTTGTATCATGGTCTGGACTTTACTTAAAATAAAAAAATAGAGGCAAGCTAACTTCGGCTCGACCGAAGTTTATATACCCTTGGAGATTGATATGTGCCTGACAGTTTGTATGGCAGTTATACTATATAGTAGTCCGATTTCGAAAAATTTTGGTGAAATTATGTGAAATCATTGAAAACTTATAAATGCGAGCGTTGGGAGCGATAACATTAAAAACAAAAAAAGTTTTTCTCACTAAGACTTTTTCAGACCTAACTTTTGTATGGCAGCTATACTATATAGTTGTCCGATTTCGACAAGGCTTGGTGAAATTATGTGAAATCATTAAAAACTTATAAATACGAGCGTTGGGAGCGATACCATTAAAAACAAAAAAGTTTTTCTCACTAAAACTAGTTTTTCAACTGATCGTTCCTATGGCAGCTATATGCTATAGTCATCCGATCCGGCCGGTTCCGACAAATGTGCAGCGTATTTATACCAAAAGACTTCGTGCAAAGTTTGGTTACGATAGCTTTAAAACTGACGGAGGAGATAGCATAGAAACAGACGGACGGACAGACGGACGGACAGACGGACGGACAGACGGACAGACGGACATGGCTATATCAACTCAGCTCGGCATGCTGATCAAGAATATATATACTTTATGTGGTCGGAGATGCTTCCTTCTATGCGTTACAAACATCCGGACAATTTTAATATACCCTCTCCAAGGGTATAATAAATAAATTTTTTGTAAAAAAAATATGTGAAAAGTCCAGAAAGCCCGACTGTAAAAACCCTTAAACCTACAGCTTCAACGTCGGCCACCCACTCTTTTTACCCGGTACTACACTCAGAGAAAAAATACGGAATTTCACTCTTGAATCAAGAGCATTCGTTCTCAAAAGTAGGGTAAGAGTGAAAATGATTGATCCAAGAGCGATATTCTTGATCCAAGAATGAATTTTTGATCCCGACATTCTTGACTCAAGAGTTTCAGTACTTGATCCAAGTACGAATAATTCTCAAAATAAAAGACTAAAAATAATAATTGAAGGGGGTGGGGAGGTTTAGGTGTGAGAGACATGACCGAGACCCCGGGACAACACGTCCGACCGACGTGGTGTTGTTTGCGCTGCTCGCCACTCACCATCAGCCACCCCATCCACTTTTTTCTAAGATGAGATTTATTTTGAGTTAGTCACATAACAGATAATAATTTTTTATTTTACTCACTTTACTGGGACTTGAACTCGGTACCTCGAAGACTGAATCATACACTTTTGTACGAGCAGCTTAACCGACTCGACTATTTCCGATAAGCTACAAGCAGCGGCGAAAGCATATTTATGAACCAGCGCGGTTGGTATTTGGCCAGCCGCAACAGCTCGACCGTGGATCAAGTCCCCGTAGCAGCATTTATTTTTTTTTTTTTTCCTTTTTTTATACTTTAGAGATGGTATATTAAAATTGTCCGGATGT
Source organism: Lordiphosa clarofinis (assembly GCA_018904275.1). Lineage (NCBI taxonomy): Eukaryota > Metazoa > Arthropoda > Insecta > Diptera > Drosophilidae > Lordiphosa > Lordiphosa clarofinis. The sequence continues at coordinate 29,846 of JAEIGQ010000297.1, read as the reverse complement.
TTGTAACGCACAGAAGGAAGCATCTCCGACCACATAAAGTATATATATTCTTGATCAGCATGACGAGCTGAGTTGATGCAAGAAGTCTTTTGGTACAAATACGCTGCACATTTGTCGGAACCGGCCGGATCGGATGACTATAGCATATAGCTGCCATAGGAACTATCGGTTGAAAAACTAGTTTTAGTGAGAAAAACTTTTTTGTTTTTAGTGCTATCGCTCTCAACGCTCGTATTTATAAGTTTTTAGTGATTTCACATAATTTCACCAAGGCTTATCAAAATCGGACAACTATATAGTATAGCTGCCATACAAAAGTTAGGTCTGAAAAAAGTCGTAGTGAGAAAAACTTTTTTGTTTTCAATACTATCGCTCTCAACGCTCGTATTTATATGTTTTCTATGATTTCACATAATTTCACCAAGGCTTATCGAAATCGGACAACTATATAGTATAGCTGCCATACAAAAGTTAGGTCTGAAAAAAAATCTTAGTAAGAAAAACTTTTTTGTTTTCAATGTTATAGCTCCCAACGCTCGTATTTATAAGTTTTCAATGATTTTACATAATTTCAACAAGATTTGTCGAAATCGGACCACTATATAGTATAGCTGCCATACAAACTGTCAGGCACATATCAGGCTCCAAGGGTATATAAACTTCGGTCGAGCCGAAGTTAGCTTGCCTCTAGTTTTTTATTTTTATTTCATTTTATTTTTTAATGTGGTGTTTTTAACCCTTTTATTATAATTTACAGACGTTTAATCACTTACTTTTGTCCAATCTTAATATTCAACTTTAACATAATTATCAGCGGGCCACGGTCAAATGAAAATGACAAACTGCGCATGCGCTGTCTCACTCCCCTTGCCTATAGAACCACATTGAGAATGAATATGTCTCGATTCCAAGAGAGATTTTATTTTCAAAAGCGTTCGTACTCAAATTATTCGTTCTAGATTTTTATGATTGTACGTCTAACTCCGTCAGACCACGTCCTGGCGATTTCCCTCGGTGCTCCTTCAGCCACTTGTCAGCCTTAGCTCCTTCTCGTCTAAGATGCGCCAGAGTTAATATCGTGATTCCGTATAGCAGTACTCCCAGCTGTGCGATTGAACGATTCCCCTGGCTGCTGCTTCCTCTCCATTATAGCTTTATAGCGTAGTCCGAATCCGAGGTCGAGAAAGCGCTGATCAGCTCTCGCTTTAGCTGCAAATACCCAAAACGGAAATCCTTTTGGTGGTCCTTCAACAGTTTCCAATACCATTTCTCAGCAGCGCCAGTGAGAAGGAAGTGAAACTCATTATAGAGACGTCGATCCGATACACACTATGGGACTCGCATCTTTTCCACCCGGAATATAACACCTTGCACAAACCTAACCAGTGTACAATAATCGGCTACACTCAGAAAATTATTATACCCTTGGAGAGGGTATATTAAAATTGTTCAGATGTTGGTAACGTCCGTCTGTTTCTATGCTATCTCCTCCGTCAGTTTAAAAGCTATCTTAACCAAACTTTGCACGACGTCTTTTGGTACAAATGCGCAGTACATTTGTCGGAATCGGCCGAATCTTATGACTATATCGTATAGCTGCCATTGAAGCGATCGGTCGAAAAAGTAGTTCTAGTGAGAAAAACTTTTTTGTCTTCAACGCAATCGTACTCAAACCTAGTATTTATAAGTTTTCTATGCCTTCACATAATTTCACCAAGTTTTATGAAAATTGGACAACAATATAGTATAGCTATTATACAAAAGATAGTTTTGAAAAAACGTCTTAGTAGGAAAAACTTTTTTGTTTTTAATGCTACCACTCCCAAACTTGTTACTGGTCAATATTATATGCTAACACATAATTCAGCCAAGTTTGATTCAAATCGGATGACTATAGCATATAGCTGCCATAGAAACGATCTGTCGAAAAAGTAGTTCTAGTGAGAGAAAACTTTTTGTTTTCAAAAATTTTGTCAAAATTGTGGTGCAATATAACAAACTGGCAGGCAGATATTATGCTCCAAGGGTATATAAACTTCGGTCGAGCAGAAGTAAGCTTGCCTCTATTTTTTTTCTATAATTTAAGAAAATCACCCTAGAATCGAAATCGCCCTTAAATTTAGAAAAAATTTCTATCTTGAAGAAAAATTTGTCTTAATTTTAGAAAAGTTGCCCTAAAAATGAAATTTTTAGAAGAAATTTCTAAAATTTAGAGAACTATATTTTTTTTGTAAATTTTAGGGTCAATTTGCTTTATTGCCTTTGCTAATTTTTTTTTTTTATATTTGTTAAAAATTTTGGGTAATTTGCCCAAAAATTAAGAAAATAATTTTAAGAAAGGGTCTAGGCCGATAAGGGAAGGGCCTAAAGTCTGGGAATTTAAAATTTCTTTTATAATTGGATAGATAACTTCAAAACAAACTGATCTGGCCCAGTGTTGGGTCATTTTGGTGCCATGTCCTTGAGATAGCGTTAAAAATCCTTTTTTTATAAGCTTTTTTTTAAATAGAAATATCTCGGGAACCAGAGTAGCTAGAGACATGAAATAAACTGTCACTGATAGAGAATTGATCAAAGTTTTCGAAAATTAGAAAATTGGTGACATACACTGAAAGCATTTTTTGCTATAACTAAAAGAAAACTTGAATGTGATGGTTTTGGCAGTTCTCGTTGGACCGCCACCTTGAAACTTTTCCTGGAATTTCCTCCAACCTTAAAGCCAATTATCAAAAAGTTTGAAAAAAATCGAAGGTACGCTTCCTAATGAAAAATTAAAAAATATCTATTTGCTTATTTTATTTACTCGTCATCTTCACTATTTTCGGTTATGACAACATTCGCTTCATCCGACTCAAAAATTCTTGATAAAATTGCTGCTGGGCAGATAATGCGTGATAAGTATCTTGTATGAGCCAAGTAATAAATCACACTTGCAGCCAACAGTCCTCTTTCCTTTGGGACAACTACAGCAATAACGTTGTACGCCATCTATGCTATTATGTTATATGCCTCAAGCAAACCTCGAATTTTATTATTAAGCGACAGTTAGTAAGATCCAGAATATAATACCTTTAACTCGTCTTCCGTGAGTCTTGGAAATTCCAAAAGCTATGATGTATTCAATGGACTCAATAAACTTCTTCTTCGGTTGTAACGCTCTTGCTCAACTTCTTCAGACAAAGTACTCGGAGCCATCATACGATTTTTCTGTCCAATCTTGTTGTTCAGATACCCAGCGATTCTGCATAGATCACCAACTTTGTTGAGATATTTGTTGTCCAGATTATGATGTAAAAGTTTATATTTTTGAGCAATTGATCCATGAACGGCTTCGACAACCCACCTTATTTTGGTGATTTTTCAAAACTCATTTGCTTCTTCGGTGTCCAGTTGAGCTTTTTTTCCCGTTAAATGCTGGCATCAGAACTCTAAAGCCTTTTCCTTCTATTTCACCAACGACATCACGAAAACCCCTATCCACAACGAATATGTCATTAGGTTGCAAAAGCCTCATTAAATAAGTGTTGGCAAGAGTTTGTTTCATAATCGAAGCATCGTTTTCTTTACCATAAAACGGACCGCATATGTCCAATAAATATAAATATTTTTTTAGCACTCTCTCTGAAAAAAAAAAGTTAGTATAATACAGTTAAAGCCGAATTTACATCATCTAGATCAAACTATCTATCTAAATAAATTGTCATTTTATGTCTCAAATAGCAGACATTTAGAAGATGTCAATTCGACCCTTATTTATTTAATTAATTTGAAAAAAATATTCCTGTTTAGTTTTAGCAAAAGAAGTCAAGACGCTTTGGAATTTCGAAAAGAACTCATTATTATTACACGATTTTGAACAAGGTCATGCGGTTACGCCAACTATATTGTTAATGTATGAAATGGCAGTTTTTCTCAGAGAATATATACATTTATGAATTTTTTATTAGGAAGCGTATCTTCGATTTTTTTCAAACTTTTTGATAATTGGCTTTAAGGTTAGAGGAAATTCCAGGAAAAGTTTCAAGGTGGCGGTCCAACGCGAACTGCCAAAACCATCACATTCAAGTTTTCTTTTAATTATGGCAAAAATGTTTTCAGTGTATGTCACCAATTTTCTAATTTTCGAAAACTTTGATCAATTTTCTATCACTAGCATTTTATGTTATGCCTCTAGCTACTTTGGTTCCCAAGATATATTTATTTAGGAAAAAGCTTTAAAAAAAGGATTTTTGACGATATCTCAAGGACATGGCACCAAAATGACCCAACACTGGGCCAGATCAGTTTGTTTTGAAGTTATCTATCCAATTATAAAAGAAATTTCAAATTCCCAGACTTTAGGCCGCACCCCTTCCCCCTTATCGGGCTAGACCCTTTTTTCTAAATCCAAGGACCTTTCTAAAAATGTTTGCGAAATTACATTGCGCTATACTGCCTTTCAGGTTTACCGACTTAGCCGTCTATGTGATGGCATTTGTTTACACACACAAATGTCCATTCGCGCTATGCCTGAAGAATGTAGATATATTGCACTGATGTAGTATTGAGCAAGTTTTTGCTTTGTCTTGACATGCATTACACCATGTAGTAATCGATTAAAGATTGTATAAAATAAAGGCAATGCTAAAAACATAAAACATGGATTCCAGTCCAAGACATATTCTAATGTTTTATCCACTCGACCACGACTCTTGCTTCTTATTGAGTGGCAAATGTTAGTACTTAAGCTCCAAATACGCCACACAAATTCTTAGGTTTGATTTTTACTCAGGGTTTGGTAAATAAAAAAAACATTAAAAAATAAACATTAAAAAAAATTATGAAATGAGAAGAAAAAGCATGCTCCTACTGGGACTTAATTCCAGGCCTCCACTTTTGCTAAGCGACTGTCATGTCAACTTGACCAACTGTGTACATTATTAACTATGGTTATGTCGCCACGTTTTGTTCAAGGCAAATAGTCAAGTGAGCTAAGGCGTCGTCCGAGTGTTCAGTATTTGAGAGAGGTCCTGTGTTCAAGTCCCAGTAAAGTAAGTAAAAGAAAAATTGTTAAAGCGCTTTTTTCTAAATCTATTGGGGTATTCACTTTGTTGAGCACTTGAGCAGTTTTGCCTGAATAGAATTGTGAGCAGCCCTCTGTGCACGACATTTTTGTGAACAACTACGTTTGAGATATGATTCGGCAGTAATCCATGGTTCATTCAAAGTTGGTGCTTTTTCCATACAATTTATATCACACATTTGATTTTAGCTTGTACATATAACATTTAGAGCACTAGGTACAAGTGCCCGACTTTTCGTAGTCAGGGTCGGGTCGAGCAAGCTGTGCACAATTTGTTCAGAGTAAATTGTTGTTGGAAATGTTTACACTTTTCCCCAAGTGCTGTCCCATCATAAAGCCTTTTTCGAATCACTACAAATATCATAAGGATTACTCCTGATTTTTTTGAAAAATCTCAAAAAAGCCGTTTTTCACAAACCGCGATTTAATTTTTTTCTTAAGTTTCGGCGGGTTCTTCCTCCAGTTCAACCATCGCAAATATTTTTTGCCAAAATGTAAAGGAAAAGCAATATTTTTGAAAATTTTTATTTATTTTTAGGCCCATTAAATATTTAGTTATAACCAACTTTAACATATATAAACAGTCGCTATATCTTTGCATCCCACAATGGTAAAGTTCTGAAAAATCTATAAAAAATCGTTGAAAACTGCGGTTTTATCCTGACAAAAAAATTAAAATATTTGGAGACTTTGAAAATAAATAGTTGACCACTTCAGAAATAATTACCCATATACGTTGTGTGGTCGGAGATGCTTCCTTTAGTGCGTTACAAACATCCGGACAATTTAATTTTATCCAAGGGTATAAAAAACTTAACCAGGTACAAAATAAATTTGGCAGGTCCTTGTAGCCCCTAAACAAAATAGTTTACATGTTTACTATGATTCCAACGATGAAAACAAAAACAAGACCCATGACATAGTACACCAGCATTTCCCCCTGAAATTCTTAAGCGGCCCATACATCTCACAAATTTTTGCGCAAAATTCACACGCACTTAGCCCACTCACCACACCAGTATTTGCGAAATTTTCATTTTAAAGCAAGAGCACGACGAGTAAAGTTGATGGCATCTGGGTAGCGCTCTTTGTATTTTTTATCAAAATTGCATACTGGGAGTTCTTTACCTCTCTGTTGGCGTACTCCTTTGCTTTTATGATCCACAGAGCAGTTATGGAACGATAAACGTCTATGATTTTGAAAATAAAAGCCTCATTTGCTTCTGTATTTGCACAATGTGTCCACTAACCACACAAATTTTGCGCAAGTAACACATAAAATCAAAGCCTTTTTGATTTTTGTCTCGATTTGCACAAATGCGTGCGTGAGACTCGTACACCCATATTTCGTCTGTCTGTATCAACGCGTCGATCTCAGAGACTATAAGAGACGGAGTTACAAATTTTTGCATGCACCTTACGCAGATCAAGCTTGTTTCAGATTTAAAAAAATTCCCCCCTCCCCCTTCTTCTTCTTCTTCTTCTTTAATGGCCATAACAACCGTTAGACGGTCTGGGCCTCTGCGATTAACGCTCTCCATTCGCTTCTGTTCTGTGCGAGCTGCCACCAGTTGGTCACACCAAGCTCGGCAATGTCTTCCCGCACCTGGTCTTCCCATCTTAGTGGTGGTCTTCCCACCTTGCCGCCTCCATAGTCAGCCGACTTCGATTTATACGCCTTTTTGCTGGAGCTTCTTCCTTCATCCTGGCGACATGTCCTAGCCAGCGCAGCCGCTGCTGCTTTATGCGTGACCAGGCTGGTGTCCCCATAGAGCTTATACAGTTCGTCGTTTCTTCGAATGCGGAAATCATCGCCGACTTTTAAAGGTCCATAAATCCTCCGAAGAATTTTTCGTTCAAACACGCCAATCGCCGCTTCATCCGCTGCTGTCATTGTCCATGCTTCTGCGCCATATTGCAGGACTGGGATGATAAGCGACTTGTACAGGGCTATTTTTGTTCTTCGCTTGAGGTCTTTGCTCTTGAACTCCGTACTTAGCCCATAGTAGCATCGGTTCGCAAGAGTGATTCTTCGTCGGATTTCCAGACTGATGTTGTTCTTGCTGGTTATCATCGTTCCGAGGTAGACGAAATCCTCTACAACATTAAAGTTGTACCCCTCCATTGTAACAGATTGCCCAAGTCGCAATGACTTTTTGACTCCTTCTCAATCTCTGAAAACGCCTTGCTTACTGCCCGTGTGGTTTTGCCGATAATGTCAATATCATCGGCATATGCAAGCAGCATTAGATTTTTATAAATAAATCCGCCGGTTCTGTTGGCATGTTCGCACTCACGCAGTATATATTCCATCAGTAGATTAAAGAAGTCACACGATAAGGTATCGCCTTGCCTAAAACCTCTTTTGGTATCAAATGGTTCGGAGAGGTTCTTTCCTATTTTGACGGAGCTTTGCGTACTTCTCAACGTCATCATGCAAAGTCGAGCGTACTTTGCTGGAATACCTAAAGTAGACAGGGCTTTGAAGAAGCTTGACCTTATCGGTGTGTCAAAGGCTGATTTATAATCAACAAAAAGATGTTGTGTTTGGACGCGTCTTTCATAGGTTTTCTCCAGGATTTGTCGAAGTGTGAAAATCTGGTCTGTGGTGGATTTACCAGGTCTAAAGCCACACTGATAAGGTCCAATCAGTGTATCAATAAACGGCTTTAGACGTTCACAAATAATGCGGGACAGAACCTTATATGCGATGGGGAGGAGACTGATCCCGCGGTAGTTGGCGCAAACTGCAGGGTCTCCTTTTTTAAAGATTGGACAGAGAACACTTAGATTCCAATCGTCGGGCATGCTTTCGTCAACCCATATACGGCACAGAAGTTGGTGCATGCACCTTACCAATTCTTCGCCTCCAGCCTTGAACAATTCAGCGGGCAGCTCATCAGCGCCTGGTGATTTGTTGTTCTTTAGCCTTCGTATGGCTAAACAGACTTCCTGTTGGTTCGGCGGGTCTATCTCTATGTTGTCGATCGGTGGCATCGTTACTTCTCTAGTGGCGGCATCCTGTTCGTCATCGCCTCCCAGTAGGTTGGAGAAGTAACTTCTCCATTTGTTAAGCGCCACTTGCGGATCTGTGACAAGATTCCCGTGTTCGTCTTTGCATTGTGGGACTCTGGGCTTGAAACCTTCTGTTAATTGCTTAATCTTTTGGTAAAATTTTTCGAGTCTCGCTTATGCCGAATAACATCTCGACTTCCTCGCGCAAGCGCCTTTCACTGCTCATTCTTTTTCTTCTAAATAGGCGCTTCTCCTCTTTCCTTTTCTTCTTGTAAACAATTTTATCAGTATTCGCTCTCGTCTGCAGAAAGGTCTTGTACACCACGTTTTTCTCTGCAGTAGCGCGTCGGCACTCCTCATCGTACCAAGACCGCCTTTGAGGGGACTCGGAGTACCCGAGTACCTCCTCCGCAGCCGCTCTCATGGAGTGTGATATTTGATTCCATTGTTCACCTATATCGGAAGGGGATGGGGAGGATTCCTTGAGCAGTTGGGCGAGTTTAGCTTTGTAGGCTTCGGAGGTCCCTTGTGATTGCAGCATCTCGACGTTTAGCTTTCGACGTGTGCCAGTGCGTGCGGCATGCGCCACACTGAGCCGTGTGCGTACCTTGGATGCAACAAGGCAATGATCCGAGTCAATATTGGCTCCTCGAATCGCGCGCACATCTAGTACACTTGATGAATGCCTTCCGTCGATCACAATGTGATCAATCTGGTTTCGAGTTCGTTGATCAGGGGACTTCCAGGTCGCCTTATGGATGTCTCTATGTTCAAATCTGGTACTACTTACGACCATGTTCCGGCCCGCAGCGAAGTCTATTAGCCTCTCTCCGTTACCGGAGGATGTTTCATGAAGGCTAAAGCGTCCGACTGTCGAACCAAAACCTCCTTCTCTCCCGATTTTCGCGTTAAAATCGCCTAGCACGATCTTTATGTCGTGGTCATATAGTTGTTCCAGGCGCTCATAGAATTCGTCTTTTATCGGTCTTTCTTGTCCTCTGTTGGCGCGTGAGCACAGATAAGACTAATATTAAAATATTTTGCCTTAAGTCTGAGCGCGGCAAGCCGCTCGTCAACTGGTGTAAAGCTGATGACAGAGTGGCGCAGTTTATCACTCACTGCAAAGCCGCACCCAAACTCGTGCTTGGTAGCATGACCGCTGTAGTAGATCTACCAGGGGTGTTTTATTTCCTGTCTCATCCTGTGGTAGCGCTATTTTCTTGCTTCCATATCCAATCCATCGCATTTCCTGGAGTGCGGTAACGACCGATGAATATTCCTTGAGGACATTCACCAAGGAAATATCATCACCATCTCCGTTGAGGGTGCGGACATTCCAGGTGCATATTCTCAAATTGTGGTCCTTAAAACGTTTGCGTGAGTCGTCATCAGGGGGTCCGTATCCGAGGCATTGTAGTCGCAGTTTTCATTGGTGGAGATTTTTTACGATGGTGGGTACCAAACGCCGCGCACGTTAGTCAGCAGCGAATGCGGGTGCATTGCCACTGCTTCCGGTGGTCACCACGAGGAGGTGTGAGTCGACTTGAGACGTAGTAAGCCAGGATCACTCTGGGTTCGCCAAGTTGAACCGATCATAAGCTTTCCCTGACCACATACGCCCCCATTAGGTCCAGTGACTAGAAGTTCTGAAGCACCACCCCTCCCCTTAAACCGCAAAAAACTGTCAGAGCCACAATTTTAAAGTTACCACATCGTCGCTTAATATATATTATCTTAGGCCCTAAATCTATCTATTCTGAAACGCACAATGTGATCTGAGCAAAAACACCGAAGCTATTCACGAATCAAATTTGAACGATATTCAAAATTGAAACGATACTGAAGATATAAACATTTTTCTAAAGGTACTGTTTTTTTCGAAAACGGCCACACTAAAAAAAAATAGTGAAATTGATTTTAAGACTTAAGCTTAGTATACACTTCTACCAAAGACTCGCCAAAACAAAAAACTCCATATAAAAAAACTAACAAAAATTTTTGTGCCAAAATCCTTTGGCAGTCTCTTTGGTGCCAGTCCACACTCAAAACAAAAAGGCCTCGATTAAATACCGATAAAATACTAGATCCGTAGTTTTTGTATTTTTATCGATAGCTCCCTGAATAATTAATTTTAATTATTTCAAGAGGTATCGGACATTGCCGATACACAAATATGCGTAATCGGGTGAAATTTGGATAATTTTCCCATCAATGATTGAGCGCAATATTCAAAGTAAGGTACAAAACACCGTGAGACTTCAATCATACTTAAACTGGGTTATAATTATGAATTTAATCATTGCAAAAGTGTCATATCTGCTCATCAGGCCCAGTAGCCAGGGTTTGGCCATGAAGAACGCATGTTAATAACTTGTATTTATTGATTGTAAAACTTATAGTTTAAAATTAAAACAAAAGCTACGGTCTTGGCAAAGTGACCATTTTACATGCATACATCTTAATATCTGGTCACATTGTCCCAAAACAAAAAAATTGTCTCTTTGGTATTTTTGTTTTGGGAGTCTTTGGTGGAAGTGTATACTAAGCTTTAGCGGGAGGATTTACATAATAAAAAAACAAATAAATGTTTGGGATCGCAAAAATTTGTATTATTTTGTAAACTATTTTAACAAAATTGGAGTCCGAGGGCCCACAAAAAATCTTTTTGTAATCTACTTTTATGAACCAATTCAAGCAAGTTTTGTGCCACTGGACTATCTAACTGCATATCACCAAGCCACCGGAAAGTGGTCTTGCTCCGCATCAAGTTGTTAACTTAAATAATTTCTAAGTTGTGGCTCGAAATAGCTCTCGTGGCTTCTAAGCTAACTTTTTCTTTCGAACAGTTCCAAGTATGCCATTCTAGTTGAATAATCTTGTTAATGTCTCGAATTTACTAACGTGTTTTGCGCGTCAGTGTCTCAGCGCTTCCGCTCAGTGGCCAAGCGCTTTCGAGTTGAAACCGATGGAGAAAAAAAACCCAGAGTTGTCGATGTTACAGTCAGTTGAGCAAACTAAAACATGCCGGGAGCAGTGTAAACAAAAGCTGAAGCTTATTGTTTTAGTGGCCATTGTCATGGAAACAGCGGCGGCAGCACTAAACGCTAGCTTAAGCTCCCACTCCCAAGTGGTTATCAGTTGTTGATTGGCCGTTTTCCAGTGTTGTTGTCGTATCAGCAATTGTCCAAAAAATTAACAAAGATTCTGTAACTACACGCGATTTTTGGCACCCTGACAATGTCTTATCTGGCTAGCACTACGGCGTCCAAAATCTTATTGTTGCTGCTGCTATTCCGTGTGGTGTCGCTGCTCGCTTATCCCTTGTATGAAAATTTGTCAGGCCTTTCAGCCGGTTTGCGCCGCATACAAGAATGAGCTTCAGTTCTTTTACAGTCACTGCGATATGATGCGGGAAAAATGTCTGACCGGTAAAGGTAAGTTTCTGGCATAAGCGGGGGAGTTGAATAATTCTGAGATGGTTTTTCTCCAGATTGGAAAGATGACTACTTCAACCATTGCTATGTGAGCAAGCTCTAGCTCTAGGACTGACTTGTTGCAAATGAGTCAAGATCATCTCTCTCTCGCTCGGAAGACTGATAAAACACATACTATTATTAAGATGCGGTTCAACCTTTCATTGTCGGTCTTAAATTCATATATTTAGATTTTACTGTTAATTTAATCAAACTTATCACTTAGCAAAAAAAAAAGCCAAGTCCGCGGAGATAAATTAAATGAATAAGTTTCTCCATACGCGAACAAACATAATGTGTCATTAAATCAAAACCGACGCATTGTAAAGAGGAGGAAAATACCAGCAGCAGCTCTCCATTATTTGCAAAATGTCAATGGGCTAGACCCAAGTGAGAGGAGGTGAAGGAAAAACAACTGTTTGAGATTCCTCAATGCATGGAGGGTATACGATTATGGAAATGTTGAGTTAATTAATTACACAGGCCAACAAAATGACCATCTTTGTGAGGTGCAGCCCTGTGGCCTTAAAAATATGATAAGTTTATGTTCACTGATTCCAAAACTGGTTTCGGTTATGTTCAATCAGCTCTTGTTTCCAAGATATAGCGGAAAAACGAAAATCTTGAATTTTTGGCACTCTAGGATTTATGGAGGCCACACTAGGAATAAATGTCTGAGTTTATGAGCTAATTACGGCAAAGGACAAATCAATGCAAATTTAAAAAATCATAGGCGCTATATAAGTACAGCGGAAAGGGTCTAAATTGGCCTCTAAAGACAGACATTTTTCGATTTATAGCATTTTTAGCAATATAAACCATCCCGTTTAAGCTAGCGCAGTTATTGAATAATTAATTTTGCCATCTGAGCTTATAGCCAAACATATGATCTAATTTTGTGATTTTTATGGCATTTAAATCAGTTTATTTGGCAATGACATGGCGTGTTTAAGACGAAAATACATATTTAAATTTATGGGAGGAAAACTAGATTGTTAGACGGGATTTACACGATGAAGCAAACTTCATGAAGTTATCTCAGTAGGCGAGACATACACGTGTGGTTCTATACATTTTGATCAACAAATCTAGTAAAATTCCTTTGATTTTCAAGCCTACTAAGAAAACTTCATGAAGTTTGCTTCATCGTGTAAATCCCGACTAACTCTAAATCTGTATAGGAACTGTAAAGGGGCTACTTGGTTCGGCATAAATTGTTATATGTTTACATGTAGATGATAAATTATATTTGGAAACAAGTAGCCTTTTCACAGTTCCCATAAAAATTTGAGTTACAAATCTAGTTCTCCTCCCATAATTTTAAATATGTAATTTCGTGTTTAAGAGGCTATAACTTTGCCAAATAAATTGATTTAATCGCCATAAAAATCACAAAATTAGATCATATGTTTGTCTATAGGCTCAGATGGCGAAAATATTAATTCAATAACTGCGCTAGCTTTAACGGGCTATAAAAAATGCTAAAAATGCTATAAATCGAAAATGTCTGTCTTTAGAGGCCAATTTAGACACTTTCCGCTGTACTAACATAGCGGCTATGATTTTTTAAATTTGCATTGATATGTACTTTATCGCAATTAGTTCATAAATTCAGATAAATATGCCTAGTGTGGCCTCCATAAATCCTAGAGTGCCAAAAAGTCGACTTTTTGGTTTTTCCGCGATATCTCGGAAACAAGAGCTGATTGAACAAAACCAATGATACAGTTTTGTTCAGTGAAGTCTATATTAACATAATCTGTTAAAAATAGACCTGCACCAAAATCACTGTTGGGCTGTGTTATTTAAGTTGAGTTAATAAATTAAGTAATTTCTGCTGAAGTATGTTAATCATGTTTGTCTTTTGCTTAAAATCATAAAATCCAAAAGTACCAGAATCATCCTACCGAATGCCAAAGACAGCCAGGCTTTATAGTTAAAACAATCAAACATATATAAGTCAGAGAGTCGGTGAAGCCTGATAGTAATAATTCTTATAAGAAAATCTCGATCTTTGGCTTAATTTTTAAAATTTAATCTCTAAGCTGGCAGCAACTTAATAGGTGTACACCTAGTAAAGTAAGTTAAGTAAAGTATTTTAAATTAAGTAAAGTAAAGTATTATTTTTAAGTAATTTTAAAGGAATTAAAACCACTTTTTCCAAAATGGTTGCAAAGATTTAAAGGGTACCTGTTGACCGATTTTCAAATTCTTTCCGATCAAAAATATCCTAGTTCACACCAGAATGGTGGGTACTAGGAGCAATTTAAGGGAAAGAATTTGAAAATCGGTCAACGGGTACTCTTTAAATCTTTGCCGAAGTTTTAATACCCTTGCAAATGTTTTAATACAACAGAGTTTACGAACGTCAGCATTAAAACAAACCATTTTTCTGATAAAGCCCACTTTTCGACCGATAGTTCCTATGGCAGCTATAAAATATAGTCATCCGATTTTGACAAAAACTTTTAAATCTGAGTAAAAGCGTAAAAAAACTAATAATTGTCGAAGCGGAAACAAAAAAGTTTTCTCACAAAGACCCACTTTTTGACCGATAGTTCTTATGCCAGCTATAGATATAGTCATCCGATTTTGACAAAAACTTCCAAATCTGTGTAAAAGCGTATAAAACTAATAATTGGCGAAGCGGACGGCGTTTACATTAAAAACAAAAAAGTTTTCTCACAAAAACCCACTTTTTGACCGATAGTTGCTATGGCAGCTATAAGATATAGTCATCCGATTTTGACAAAAACTTCCAAATCTGTGTAAAAGCGTATAAAACTAATAATTGGCGAAGCGGACGGCGTTTACATTAAAAACAAAAAAGTTTTCTCACAAAAACCTTCTTTTCGACCGATAGTTGCTATGGCAGCTATAAGATATAGTCATCCGATCCGGTCGGTTCCGACATATTAGCAGTGTGCAGTAAAAAGAAGACTCTGTGCAAAGTTTCAGCTCGATAGCTTTAAAATTGAGAGACTAGTTTGCGTAGAAACAGACAGACAGACAGACAGTCCGTCGCACTGATCAAGAATATATATAGTTTATAGGGTCGGAAATGAATATTTCTATGCGTTGCAAACTTCTGGGCAAAATTATAATACCCTTTGCAAGGGTATAAAAAATAGAGGAAAGCTAACTTCGGCTCGACCGAAGTTTATATACCCTTGGAGCATGATATCTGCCTGCCAGTTTGTTATATGGCACCACAATGTTGACAAAATTTTGAAAACATAAAAGTTTTTCTCACTAGAACTACTTTTTCGACCGATCGTAACTGTGGCAGCTATATGCTACAGTCATCCGATTTGAATCAATCTTGGCAGAATTATGTGTTAGCATATAATATTGACCAGTAACAGGGAGCGATAGCATTGAAAACAAAAAAGTTTTTCCTACTAAAACGTTTTTTCAAAACTATCTTTTGTATGGCAGCTATACTTTATAGATGTCCGATTTTCATAAAACTTGGTGAAATTTTGTGAAGGCATAGAAAACTTATAAATACGAGGTTTGGGGACGATTGCGTTGAAGACAAAAAAGTTTTTCTCACTAGAACTACTTTTTCGACCGATCGTTTCTATGGCAGCTATACGATATAGTCATCCGATCCGGCCGATTCCGACAAATATACTGTGCATTTGTACCAAAAGACTTCGTGCAAAGTTTGGTTAAGATAGCTTTAAAACTAACGGAGGAGATAGCATAGAAACAGACGGACGGACGGACGGACAGACGGACAGACGGACATGGCTATATCAACTCAGCTCGTCATGCTGATCAAGAATATATATACTTTATGTGGTCGGAGATGCTTCCTTCTATGAGTTACAAACATCTGAACAATTTTAATATACCCTCTCCAAGGGTATAAAAACGTACGTGTAACGTAAACGTACAACTCGCCGCAGTGGTGTCCCGGGGGGGGGGCGGCCAGCCCCGGGCGGCAAATTTTTAGGGGCGGCAATTTTTGAGGGCTGTGAGTTTCAGGGGCGGGAAGTTTTTGGGGCGGCAAATTTTAGGGGCAGCAAATTTCAGGGACGGTAAATAATTACAAAATGTATATTGATTATTCTCTTAAATTAAGAAATAGTGGTATTTCTGGAAAGTGATTTAGACTTTGCCGTCATTTCAATATGGAGAACGTTGCAAGATTCTGCAAGATTTATCATGTTCGCGTCCATCTATTTCGCGATATTTTCCGAATTTTTGGAGCTTACAATTCTATACTGCCATTGAGTTATGTTTCCAAAAAACGTAGTCCAACTCATCCACTTAAATCAGCCTCCAGTAAAAACCTCTGCTGGCACTCCTACAAGGAACGTTTTTTGGAGTAAAAACTAATTTCGAAACGCATTTGCTATCAAACTAGAAAAACTACGATCGACCTCAAAAATGCTTTTTCGGCCCATCGAAGTCAATTTGTATTTAAATTTTGGTTAAGAGGATATGTAAAATACGTCGCGCGGATTTTGCGAAAAATTTTCGCCTGCACCTTTATTATACATCCCAAAGAATTTTTTCCAATAATGATAGCAACTTTTTGCAAAATAATACTCCCTCACAATTAAGGCCTCGTCATTTAATCAAAATCCAGCGTACGTCCCTTTATGTTACAGAGAAGTTTTTGATGGAAAGAATTAGAAAAACTTAATTGTAATTATAGAAAAAGGTTAAAATTAGGACTATTCAAGGGGGAAGGGGGCGGCAAAGTCGACTTCGCCCTGGGCGGCATAACTACACGGTAACGCCATCGACTCGCCGTCTCGGCTGTATTCGTTCGACTCTTTTGGCTGCATTTTATTTGAGAGTTAGCACCGCGCCCGCAGTGGGGGTATATTACCTATTCATAAGTGGATTTGTTGTGGACACAGGTCAGCGACTGAAGTGGTCGCTCAGATTTTTGTGGGATAGGCATGCAACAAAGTGTTACATATTATGATTGAATTATATTAAACAACAAAGCATATCACGCTATACCTCCCTTAAAAAAAATAACGTTTATTTAGGAAGTTATTCTAAAATAGTGTAGTGGTGTATATAAAAATTGTATAGCTAATATTTATTGACGTAAGATGATTTATGGAAATTGTAATCAAAAGAAACGCACAAATATTTTTTTTTTTTGTTTTTCGCTTTTGCTTTTTCCATATCTGAACATAATTTAGCTCTTTTATAGGCTACTTCTAATCTAAATTTTTCTTCCTTAGCATAATCATCTATTATATAGAGGATCTATCATATCTTTGTTTTAAAGTTAAAGAACTGTCTCGGTGGCCTTCCGAAAACAAGTTCATATGGACAGTAGTCGAATATACTTAAGGGTTGTATTGAAACAGTAGGTGAAATAATCCAACCATATGTCCCAGTTATTTTTGTCGATCGAAATATATAACGTATATGTTCTTTAAATGTTCGATGACTGCGCTCGATTGTCCCAAAAGTTTGGTGATGGTGAGCTGTTGAATGTATATGGTTAATTTTCATTATTTACATAAGTCTGTGATTAATAAATTTTTATATCTAGTACCCATTAGACTGGCTCTTAAATTAAATTTTTTTTTTTATTTATTTAAAACCGGGCGGAAAAAGATTCGTTTTAGTCCCAATGGATATGAAAAGTTTGCACGTCGGACTTCATTTATGGACGCGCGCTCGCCCCTCAAAATCGAACATTTGAAATATATGGAAAATGAGGGAGAAGAGTTTCGAATGTATAATTCTAAAACTTCAAAAAATTGTATATGTTAATTCTTTTTATATCCTTTTAGGGAATATCATAACAATATTTTAAATATAAATGTGTCTTATTTTGAGCGTAAGCTTGGGCAGAATATTATCAAAAGAGCCAATTTTGCAAAAAAAATTTTTTGGACTATTTCGAAAAATTTTTAATATATATGAGATTCTGATTTTTGCTTTACCCGGCGGCAAAACTATTGCTTTGTTCCCAATAGATATAAGAAAAGTTTGCCTGGTGATCGGTCTATATTTAGTGGATGCTCTCTCGCCCCAAATACCAAAAATTTTAAATATACTGCCAATATATGGGATGAGATTCGAATTCAATCTCTAAAATTAAAAAAAAAAAATAGAGGCAGGCTAACTTCGGCTCGACCGAAGTTTATATACCCTTGGAGCTTGATATGTGCCTGACAGTTTGTATGGCAGCTATACTATATAGTGGTCCGATTTCGACAAGCCTTGGTGAAATTATGTAAAATCATTGAAAACTGATAAATATGAGCGTTGGGAGCGATAACATTGAAAACAAAAAAGTTTTTCCTCACTATGAATTTTTTTTTCAGACCTAACTTTGTATGGCAGCTATACTATATAGTTGTCCGATTTTGACAAGCCTTGGTGAAATGATGTGAAATCTAAAACTATAAATATGAGCGTTGGGAGCGATAACATTAAAAACAAAAAGTTTTTCCCACAAAACAGTTTTGGCCCTGATCGTTCCTATGGTAGCTATATGTTATAGTCATCCGATCCGGCTGGTTCCGACAAATGTGCAGCGTATTTGTACTAAAAGATTTCGTATAAAGTTTAGATACGATAGCTTTAAAATTGATTGAGGAGATAGCAGAAACAGACGGACAGACCACGGCAGGACAGACGGACGGACAGACGGACAGACGGACATACGGCTTGGTATATCAACTCAGCTCGTCATGCTGATCAGGAATATATATACTCGGCGTGGTCGGAGATGCTTTCTTCGTGCGTTACAAACACCCTCTCCAAGGGTATAAAAATAGAGGTGTTTAACTCGGCCTGACCGAAGTTTGCATTCCTGGAGCTTGATGATATACCATAGTTTGTATGGCAGCCATACTATATAGTGGTCCGATTTTGAAAATCTTGTTGGAATTATGTAAACATTGAAATCTATGGAATAATATGCTGGGAGCGATAACATTTGAAAAACAAAAAGTTTTTCACCAAGATCTTTTTCAGACCTAACTTTTGTATATAGTTGCATTATATAGTTGTCCTGATTTTGATAGCTGGTAAATAGGAATGTTTAAAATTGAAGGATGAGCTGTTGGGATGATAGCGAATTAAAAACAAAAGTATTTCTTACTAAAACTAGTTTTTTTCAACTGATCGTTCCTTTATGGCAGCTATATGCCATAGTCATCTGGATCTGGTTTAACTTTTGTATGGCGCTATTTCAGTGGTTGGAGAAATTATGTTAAATCACTGAAAATCCATAGGGAAATGGCAACATTGAAAAAGGTTTTCTCACAAGACTTCTTTCAGACTTGGGCCTTTGTGGCAGGCTTGCATTAGATATTGTCTGACGGAAGCAGAGCCGCCACACCCACCTCCCTCTCTCCTTCCGCATAAAACTGAGGAATATTATTTTAGCTATAGAATAAAAAATGTGTCTTTTCCATTATAACTAGTTAACCGATCGTTCTATGGCAGTTATAATGCTATAAAGATCCTATTGAGCCCGGGAGAAGGTGGCTGGGAGTTTATATCAAAGATAAAGTTTGAGTTAAGACAGCTTTAAAAATCTGACGGGTACAGCAGAAACAGGACACTGATGGGGACAGACGGGACTGACAGACGAAACAGACGGACATGCTTATCAACTCAGCTCATGTTGACTGCTAATATATCTTTAGTTGGCTTGGAGATGCTTCCTTCTTATGCGCGTTACAAACATCCGACAATTTTAATATACCCTCTCCAAGGGTAGTTCATTGAAGTTATACCCTTGCAAATGTTTTAATACATCAGAGTTTACGAACGTCAGCATTGAAACAAACAATTTTTATACCTCTTGGAGAGGCACACACGGATGAGCTGATATAGCCATGTCCAAACTGTCCGTCCCAAAGTGGTCGATTGTGCCAACCTGACAGGCAATAATTAATAACATACAAAATACCTTGGTTGGGTTTTTGGAATTATTTTTATAAATTTGTGCATGCGACATAAACAAAAGAAATTAATAAACAAAATAAAAATTTTTTAATTGAAATTTTAATGTTAATTTTAAAAATTAACTAAAATTTTTTTTTAATTTTTTAAAATTTAAAATTGAGTCAAAATTATTTAATTTTGAAATACAGATAATAAAACTCGAATTTTAATAAATAAAAACAAAAAGTTTTTCCCATCACACTTTTCAGACTCGACCTGGTGGTGGTAGCTATAATATATAGCTGTCCGATTTTACAAGGCTGGTGAAATTATGAAATCATTAAAAACTTATAAATACGAGCGTTGCACAGTGGTCGATTCTGCCAATTTGGCAGGCACAAATGCAAATTTCGAAACTCAAATCTTGTAAATGTTTTTAATTCTCCGGAAAACACAGATCCTGCCAATATTAATTCCGATTTTTATATATTTTTTATCCGATAGTCACGACGTCAGAGCGTGCAAAACTTCAAATACTTTTACCATACCTAAAAATAATTTGGTCGCGCTTTTTGAGGCTTTTTGTTTTGGTCTGAGAAAATGAAGTTTTTCGATTAGTTGTGAACTAAGACTTGAATTTGACAAGAATTGGTATGTATTTAATAAAAAATTTGTGCTTCGTCCTGTTCTTTTGTGTTAGTGGTAAATCGATGTCGAACTTCGCATTTAATTTAGAGTAGTGCTTTTAACACACCTGCGACTTCGTGGAGTAGATCTTTTGATATTGGCCGGTATTGGTCTTCAATCTTTATGTAGTTTATTAAAATAGTCAATTGTGAATCGTCCAGTGTGAAAATGAACTGCAACTATCCGCAAATTATCTGTTTATTACATTTTATAGGCAAAATTTCAGTCTTGAGAAGCACTCCCTGCTCTGGTTGAACCACAACCGAAAAAATGATCCTAGAATATAATAGATGATTTATTGCATGCTCTTTACTGTCGTCATACCCTATAATATCGTCCACATATCAAAAAGTACTTCATAGTGCCTCGAAATATTTAACTCGATAAAGAGGCCATATTACTTCAAGAAAATGTCTGATTTGAGAACTCAGAAGATTGAATAACATTTATTTTTTTATTAAAATCTATGCTCTTCTCTTATCATTATTTCAATGTAAATAATATATGACTAATTTGCATCTTAAAAAATTTTTAATTAATTTTTAAAATTAACATTAAAATTTAAATTAAATTAAAAAAATTTTAGTTGTTCATTAATTTCTTTCTGTTTATACAATAAATTTATAAGTAAAATACTCAAAAATAATACTTAATTATTTTGAAGAGCAATATTGCTCGTCAGATTAAGTACAATCGACCACTGTGGGGACTGGCTAGATTACATGGCTACATCAACCAGCTCGTCATGCCCTCTCCATCTAAAATTCGTTTGTTTCAATGCTGACGTTCAAACTCTGATGTATTAAAACATTTGCAGGGTATAAAACTTCGGCAAAGACGAAGTTAGCTTGGCTCTCTGCTTTTATACCCTTAGAGAGGGTATATTAAAATTGTTTGTAACGCATAGAAGGAAGCATCTCCGACCGACAGGCATAAAGTATATATATTCTTGATCAAAGCATGACGAGCTGAGCTGAGTAGCTATGTCGCCATGTCCGTCTGTCCGTGCCGTCTGTCCGTCTATCTGTCCGTCTGTCCGTCCGTCTGTCCGTCCGTCCGTCTGTTTCTATGCTATCTCCTCCGTTAGTTTTAAAGCTATCTTAACCAAACTTTGCACGAAGTCTTTGGTATAAATACGCTGCACATTTGTCGGAACCGGCTGGATCGGATGACTATAGCATATAGCCGCCATAGGAACGATCGAAGTTGAAAAAACTAGTTTTAGTGAGAAAACTTTTTGTTTTGAGTGTTATCGCTCCCAACGCTCGTATTAATAAGTTTTTAGTGATTTCAATAATTTCACCAAGCCTTGTCGAAATCGGACAACTATATAGTAGCTGCCATACAAAGTTAGGTCTGAAAAAAGTCTTAGTGAGAAAAACTTTTTGTTTTCAATAAAGCAAGGTTATCGCTCTCAACGCTCGTATTTATAAGTTTTTAATGATTTTACAATTTCATAATTTCACCAAGATTTTTCGAAATCGGACCACTATATAGTATAGCTGCCATTCAAACTGCCAGGCATATATCAGTTCCAAGGTGGTATAAACTTCGGTCGAGCTGAATTAGCTTCTGCCTTCATTTTTTTTTAAGATAAATTAATTTATTACACAATCAAAAATTAGAAAAACAGTTAGGAAAAATACTAAAACCGACAAATAGTTTCTCCAATAACAAAACTAAATCAAACTAAAAACATAGTTGATAAATTCTAGCCAGTTAACTAAACATTATCCCTAAGGGTTATTTAATAAGGAACAAATACAACATATAAGAGAGATAATTTCTAAACAAAATGTAACGTTAGCATTAGATGAACACATTTACAAATTACCCTCATGTTATACCTAACACAACACTCTTGTTTAACATTAAGATACCCAATTTTGATACAAATGTATAAATTCATACCTCGTCGGAGTTCATGGCGTACACCAACAACAACATCCACCAATATCAGCACAAGTGCCGAGCAACACTACTTCAGCGCAGAACCACAACAATTTATTAAATCGGTGCCCAAACTACGCGACTGCAAAGACCTAATAAAACAGGATATTTATTCTACTACCGACGATGAGGAAGTTAAACCCAAGTTGGAAATCAACGAAGAAGATTGGTTAAAAAGTCAGAAGCCCGACAACTACTCAAACAGACAATGGATGGCTTTCTTCTAGTGCTGTCTCATGAGGGTGACATTACCAATGTCACTGAGAATATTGTTGATTATTTGGGCATCACCAAGATTGATACTCTTGGCATCACCAAGATTGATACTCTTGGCCAGCAGATCTGGAAGTATTCTAAATCGATACGATCACACGCTGAGAAAGAGGCTCTTAATCTCAAACGCAATGGCATCACTGATAAAATCAAGACATATCGTACAAGAATTTAATGTTAGTACACATCATCATGATTTGTTTGTGCGCTTAAAGTGCACCTGACCAGTCGTTGACGTAGCATCAAACCGAATTCATAGTGCCTCCTATCAGGTCTTACACATCACTGGACAATTGGTGGTTAATGCCAAAGGCGAACGCTATGGTTTTTAGCCATTGGACGACCCATACTACATCCTTTAAAAAAGGAGATACCATAAAACAAACATTCGCTGGATATGAAGTTCACTATGTGGATGATTAAAATGTTAGCTCGTGCTGGGCTAACCACTTTCTCCGATCCGGGCCATTCTCTCAATGGCCTTTTCTTGTGGACTGGGAGGAGTTAACATTCCATACCCCCGCATGAACGTACCACCAGCATACACGGACACAGGAAAACAACGCAAACTTGGAAACTGCAAGCCTAGCGCTGATAGACAACAACAAAATTCGCCAACATGCAAGAACTCTGGACAATCACACACATTCTCGTACACTGACACACATACAATATTACTTTATTGTAATAAACAGGCATTCTCTTGGTGGTCCCCAAATTACAATACAGTCGTTTTCCTCTCAGGCAGGTTCTCTCCTGCTCCCCTCGAACACAAGACTGTAAAACTGGCGCAGCCGGGACTACGAACAAGGGATTAACCATGCCCACTACGCTTATCACGTTCTAACTTCCTTGTAGGTAAGAGAAAACACAACTACAAAACAAAATAAAACAAAGAAATAAAACATAATAACGCAAGTGCAAAATGAAAGTTCAAACAAGCAACGCAACCAACAGTTGATAAAAGTTAAAGACTACAAAAATGTGCAATGTGTTGTTGAAACAAACAAAATCAAATTCAACGCCACGCAAGCGACCGTATATGTGGTACATCAACCGCTGATAAGGCACCGATCGTTTGTGCGGGACAATTTACAACAATTATACCGGCAAGTTGCTGTGTACGATGACCGTATATGTAAATGGTTGGCTATACAGCTCCTAATAACGGGGCCAAGCCAAGCTTCTCACGATCTCTTGGCGTGTGCTTAAATTTTTCGCACAATAAAAAGGGACCTACAGTTTAACGCTCGGATCCGAACGGCAAAGTTTGAGAATTTGCTTTTTCATGGCTAGTTATCATTGCGCTGGCGCCAATAGCTGGTGAAGGTAACTGTATGTGTAAAAGCTATTTTCTAAAGAAAGAAAAAAACTTTTATTATTAGATGCTCCGAGGCGGGGATCGGACCACGACCTCCCGCTCAGCAGTCCAGCACAAACCTCACTGGGCCACATACGGCCACCCTATATGTGTTACATCAATCGCTGATGAGGTGCACCCGGGACCATCCATACACAGCAACTCATATAAAGAAAACAACCAAAATAATAAGGAAATCAAGGATTTGACATCTCAAACCCGGTGTGTGGCGGCCGTATGTGTACGTCGGAGAGCACTTGGTGTGTGTGGTATTGTACCATGGTGCTGGATGTGTGTGAGAGAGTACGGGTATTCTTTTTGGATATTTAAACTGGCGGTAATTTCGTCACTAGGCTAATATTGCATAATTGCTGCGCCGACAGCCTAGTGTCACTGTTGTCGAGTGTGTTTTGTTGTGTTGGAAGGAACCGTTTTAGCCTGGCGGTAGTCTGGCGGTAGTCTGGCGATAGCCTGGTGTCGCTGTCACCGAGTGTGGTTCGATATACACAAGAGAGAAGTAGTAAGAAGACAAATCATTGGGGCCAAAACTCGCTGCGAAAAAAAAAAAAATGAAAAAGGAAAAAAACAAATAATAATAACGACGTGCCCTCAAATATCACCGACGTGCCAATGCGTACATCAATCGCCGACAAATGCAAGTAAATGTAAGTTGTTTGATTTACGACCGTATATGTGTACAACAATCGCTGTTAAGGCACCGGGATCGTTTTCATTTATAAATTTACATGAACGCAAATTTATTATTGTGATATACATAAAATTAAGAATACTATAAAAAAAATTAACGAATATATTAAACCTGCACAAATATTATTCAAAGCATTAAAAATGAAAGTCATACTCCGTAAAACTGTTCCCTTCGACAAATGTCAAGTAAACATTTATGTTTTTGGCTGCCATCGAGAACGAGGACGAGGACAAGAACGAGACGCAGCAGAATGGCGGAGCGACACTTAATGCCGCGTTGTCTTGTTCACTGTTGAATCCTTTTGCAGACTAAGCACCACGAAAATATATGGCAAAAAGGAAATAAATAAATAGGAAAAAGAAATAAAAATTAATAGTTAAAAATAAAATAAAAAAAAAACAAGAAAAAGAAGAGAAAACAACAATAAGGGAACAACAAAACAATCCACAAGCAGTTTAACCTCTATTGTTGTCACATGTTCACTAACCTATCTATATATATAAAAGAAAGTCGTGTTAGTTACACCACTTATAACTCAAGAACGGCAGAACAGATTTGGTTAAAATTGGTAGGAGGTAGCTTAGAGTCAGGAGACAAAGGTAGGTTACTTTTTATCCTGTTGGACAGCGTTCCCATGTGGAACATTCGGTTTTTTATTTTGTTCGATCAAGCTCAAACTCATTTTCAAAGATCTATATGAAAATTCAACAACAACTGCATACCAATCTTCCGGAAAATTCACCCCCATTGGGTGGAAAGTGGGTGGTCAAGGTTGTATGGGCGAAACTTAAGTTGCCAGCGATTAGATCCAAACTCATTTTTCAAATTTACATATAACAAAACATAAAAGTGACTTTCAAATTTTGGAAAATTTATCCCCAAAGTCGGAAAAACACGCGGAAAACTGTTGTATGAAACTTTTTTGCTTATTATCCGATAAAGTTCAAACTCATTTTCAAAGATCTATGAAAAATTCGACCACAACTGCATACCAATCTTCCGGAAAATTGGTGGAAAGTGGGTGGTCAAGGTTGTATAAGAAACTTAGTTGCCAGCGATTACGTCAAACTCATTTTCAAATTACATAACAAAACATAAGTTGTAAGCATAGTACGCGAAGTGGTCTGTGGGCAAGTGGGTGGAGTGTGGGTGGAATGTGGCGGTATGTGGATGGATGGGTCGGGTGATGGTGGCAAGTGGTGAATGTGGGTGGGATGTAGGTGGGAAGTGGGCGGAAAGTGGTGGGATGTGGGTGGGGAAGTGGGGGAGATGGGTGGGAGGGATGTGGGTGGAATGTAAAAGGAAGAGGGTGGTTTTGGGCGGGAAGTGGACGGGAAGAGGGTGGGAAGTGTGTGGAATGTGGGTGGCATGTAAGTGCGAAGTGGGCGGAAAGTGGGAGGTGGCGGTAAGTGGGAGTGGATGTGGGTGGGATGTGGCCTGAAGTGTGTGTTGGTTCTATACTGTTGAAGGCGCAGCGAAGCGTGACGGGCTATTGCTAATGAAACAAAAGTATTCTTCCATGGTTGTCTATGAAAACTGACACGCGGACGAAGTCGCGGCGGGGTTTTGCTAGTTAAATATAAAATAAACTCTATGAATATTTAAATCACACTACAGTTGAAGTCGATGACACCCATTCAAGAAAACAGCAAAGGTGGAAGGAAACACAGCAACATTACACGAATAACATACAAGTAACACTAAACACAAGGAAGCAAGGAAAAGAGGAAACCGTATAGTAAATATACACACCCAGAATTTTCCCTATATTTAAAAAATACGCATACTTATTATTAATATACACACTATATACATACCATACCCCGATATATAAAACAGATTTCACGTAACACGTAAGAACACAGAACATTTAAATGTTAAGAAAAGCCACCACTAGTAACACAGTTATGGGTAGATTAGGGCTAAGGAGCGGGTCCAATCCACCTGAGATAAGGGAAGCGATGGAAACAGAAGAGCAAAACCAGACAGTTCTATCCCAAAACATTAATCCCACCAACGCTATGGATTCCGGTAACGCATCGGGGCCACTGGGTTAGCAATTCATCAACTTTTACAAATACCAGCCTGACCCTACAACAACTACTAGCCCTTTTACATCAACTACCCACCTACGAAGACCGGCTGACAATCTCGATAGATTTTTAGTTAGAGTAGAGCAGCTACTTTTGTTAGCCGGGTCAGTGGACCAAACAACATGCGGACAGTTAATCGGAACTATCCGTGACAAAATTAAAGGCAGGGCGGAGACGCGCTGAGTGTCTGCGATGTACTCCTCACTTGGGATGACATCAAAGCAAACCTCAAACGTCTATACTCTAGCAAGAAAACAGAGGAAATTCTTGTTAGAGAGCTACGCAATCTTCCGGACGGACTCAGTATGGGAAAACTATATTACACAGCCACGAAAATAAGAACGAATTAATGTCACTGGCCAGAGAAGCAGACCCTAGTGAACAATCCCTCACGGCCAAACGTGACCAGTATGACAGATTCTGCCTAAATACATTATTAGTTCGATTAAAAGACCCACTTAGGTCAGCCATTAGGAACTAAAAGCCAGATACAATCGAGAAAGCGTACGAGTACGGGCAGATCGAATTAAACTTCTCTAAAAACCTGAATAAACACCAGGAAAACCGACGACGCGACAGTTCGATATACAGGAATCACCCATATGCCGAAAGACAACCAACCAACAGTGACTACAATAGCCGCTACATACCACGACAACAGAACTATTATAATGACAACAACGCTCGTCATGTACCACTACATTATAACAACAACAATGACAATAATAGTCGCTTTACACAGCGACAACAAAATTTCAACAACAATAATAGTGGTCAACGATAATAATAGACGCACTCCACGTCAACGAAATTCCAATAACATTAGTAATGGTCGACACGATAGACAAACTTTAGTCACGAGCCCCTTTCACAATGGCGACAAACCAGCTCAGACCCTAAACCACCAAGACAAGAACAACCATAATCCAAGCGCTCCCCCATGTAACATCAACGATGATGCAAATTTTTTATTAGAAGCCTCGGGAAGCCAGTCGGCTACATAAGCAAAAAGACTCACGGATGTTCCCTTGCCATTTGTTCTCCTATCACCAAACTCCACGGTGTCAAACCCTCTCAAATTCCTAATAGACACTGGATCTACCTACTCATTCATAAATCCAGCACTTATTAATGTAAACAGATAGAATAAATTTCAAACAATTTGGAAAAATGACCAATTTCAAGTTCTTACTATGTAATTTCCACACCCACTTTAATGGCCTCCTAGGCATGGACTTCCTATCCGGCCTAAATGCAAAACTAAACTTTGCCGACTCCATACTTGAAACACCAGAAACCGCCATCCCAATCCTCACAAGGGCAAACCCTGTAGACACATTACATACCCTGCCACAAAATACCAAAATGCGATTACCACTTCCAGTAAACATCATGCAGGGAGACTTTATATATGAAACCACGAATTTGGATAATCAAATATCCATAGCAGGCGGCTTATACACCGCAATTGCAGGATCCGCCTACTTCGAAGTCTGCTATAACTCAGACCAGATCCAAACACATTACCACGAAGAACAGTTACAGGCAAAAGAATTCTCTCCACAAATCCACTGTTTCTTGGTGGTAGTTTCCACGACCAAAAAAAAGTAATCGGGTTCGGAGCTGCACGTCTGCTTCAAATTCAGTTTTAATTCCAAGTGAACATATGTACATGATAGCTACATACAATACTAGTGATGACACTTTTTAAGTATGACCTAATCTCCGCTTACAGTTCCAATGAGCCAACCTGCCCATTTGGAATGCGGGACTGGAACGATAATAATTAATAATTAGATTTAAATTATATATATAAACAGACTTCATTATTTGAATTATACTAAATGCTAAAATTAGGTGATTCCACCAAACACCGGTCGCGTTGAAACTTCCAAGTCTTCAATCCACTGGTAAGGACGCAAGCTTGTGAATGGCGCGAGTCTTAATCCCGGTGGCTGTCTGTACGGCGGTAATGCGCCCCGTTATCCAGGTTTGAGGCGGGCTGTGGTCTTCCGCTATCAGCACCAATTGTCCCACGGTGGCGTTGTTGTGTCCCTTTGTCCACTTCGACCGCACCAGCAGGCACAATTCTTGGACCACTTCTGCCAAAACTCGTGCTTGAGAAATGAGACAAGTTGCCATCGACGCGATCATAGCGGCTTCTGCGCTGGTGGTGCTCTCAATGGGCCTGATTAGAAGATCGCCCGGAGTCAGTGCTTGGTCCGTCGTTGGGGTCTGGGCTGGAGGAACTTATGGGCCTGGCGTTGAGTACCGCTTCCACGCCTATAAAGAAGCTGTCAGCTCGTCCGCAGTTAACAACGTGTTGCCGACTGTTCGAAGGAGCATGCCTTTTGCCGATTTCACCGCGGCCTCCCATAGGCCGCCGAAGTGGGAGGCCCTTGGAGGAATGGACATGAAGTTGCATCCTTCTTCGGCTGCTTAGCGACGAACTATCTCACCTTCTTTCGTCAGCCTCTCCGCGAACTCCTTCATCTTGTTGCTCTCTCTTCGACGAAGTTGGTCCCGTTGTCGCAGTGCACGGTGTGTGAAGTCCTCGTCGGCCGGCGAACCTTGGAAACACGCAAGAAAAGTATCAGTTGACAGATCACTTACGAGTTCGAGATGAAATGCTTTTGTGTCAAAACACACGAAGACTGCGATGTACGATTTGTAAGGAGGTTTTCCACACATTTTCATGGTAGTCAGAATAGGGCCCGCAGAAATCGACTCCACAAACCGCAAAGGGACGACACACGCGTATCCTATCTGCCGGTACTGACCAATGATCTGGTTCAGCAATCTGGGTTTGTCCGAAAGCAGTGTAAACAGTTCCTTACTGTTTTTCGACAAAGCTCCCGAGCGCTGATAATCCATATCCGCTCATTAAGGAGTCCAAGAAGAGCGCTAGGGCCTACATGGTAATTTTTTATATCCAATGATCGTAGGTAAGCTTCAACAAAGTGCGAATGCTTCCCTAATAGTAAGGGAAATTTTGCATTATAGGGAATATCCGCTCTCAAGAGCCGACCACCAACTCTGGAGCAGACAAAAATAGAAGTTGCCTTTGCGAAACTCATGCAAGAAGGGATTTAATTTCTGCATTTGAGGCCCTAGATTTTGCTTCTTGCGAATTTTTTCAATAGTGTCAAAGTATTCAGACCTTTGAATGATTTCGACAGTTTTAAAAAATGCCAAGTCCAGCTCCCTCAGGTGACAAAACATTGTCAGAAGCCCGGTCTGATTTGGACAAGCGCTTACAAAATGAAGTATGTACCCATAATCCCTAACATCTTCTTATGGCATGGTACGTTTTCAATGCGTTGCATCATTTCATTAGGAC